>JANHZU010003253.1:17506-30227 GCA_032468055.1 Acrochordus granulatus
CCCTAAGTTTTCATCTATGGTGAAAAAAGCTTGTCTTTTGCTATTTAGAATTTTATACAGTTAGAGCTGCTTGAGCTAGACTTTATTAATTATTTTTCTGTGCTATTAGATTCCTGCTATTGTTTTATTTTTGGTCTTCTTTTTTAATATTTTAAAAAAAAATTCATGCTTTTAATAGTGCTGAATACTGCCCAGAGAATTACAATTACTAGTTGGATTAGAAATACTGTAATACTAATCATAATGTTGGTACTCTAATTCTCTAGAAAATAAGTTTGTAGACACGTAGAAAAGAGACAAACTTCAGTTGAAATGCCACACATATCATTTCACAAATTTATCCTCTCTCCTCCCTGATCAGAGGGAGGAGAGGCATAGTAAAAGTATTTGTACAGAGTCTACAAGTCAGAAAAGTTATCTGGAATTAATTCCACCTTCTTGGAACTGTACAACTTGCTCTATTCTATCTCTCTCTTTAAACCCGCTCTGCAATCAAGATGGTACAGTATATTAAGTTAAATGATAGTTACATTTCAGGTCAATATCCTATGATATTCCTATCAAAAAACTATTAGTTCTAAATGTGTTATGTTTCTTTAGTATTCCAGGAAATTATTCTGTTCTACACAAGGACCCTGTTAAATTAATTCTGTGGAGAAAACGTATCAATCAGGAATGCAATTAATACTCTTTATAGAGAACAATCCATTCATACTTGGAAAATAACATCTGCCAAGAGAACAAGAGCTTCTTGAAAGAGACAGTTTTTGACTTTGTCCTTGCTTCTGCAGCAATATCTGAAGGACAGTGAAGAAGATGCACTGAAAGTAGTATACCAGGAAGGCATAGTGAGAACAAAACTGGCATACAAGAAAGACCAAATCATGAATAGAAAACAGACATGTAAGGCAAAGCATTACATGGCCAATACATTACAAAAAAAGAAGGCAAAGCAGATAATAACAAAACCTGCCAAAGGCTAAGAACAAATGCCGCCTCTGCAAAGAAGCTGAAGAAACAGTGGACCACCGAGTTAGCTGCTGAAAAAAGATCACACATACTGACCACAAGCAACTTCATGACAAAGTAGCAACAATGGTACATAATAAGATCTGCAAGAAATACCATTTGTCTGCAAGCAAGAACTGCTGGGACCATAAAACAGAGAAAGTAATAAAAATGAGGAAGCTAAAGTGTACTAGGATTTTAGATTTCAAACAGACAAGCACCTACCATATAGCACTCCAGGTTTAACAATGATTGATGACAAAAAAGTCTGAATGACAGTACCTGGAGGCAGCAGAATAAAAGAGAAAAAACTGGATAAAATCACAAAATACAAACACCTGCAAATAGAAAAAGAACGACTGTGGCAAAAAAAAAGCAAAGCTAGGCTCCTTGGTTTCAATCTCAGAACATCTGGACCACTTGAACACCACCAGCACAGACAAAATCACCATCAGTCAATTGCAAAAAGCACCTTTGCTTGGAACAGCTGATATCCTGCAACACTATCAGACTATAGAACCTGCCTGTCTCAGGTCCTTGGGAAGGATTTGATAGGTGGACAAAAGAGCCAAATCCAGTCTAAACATCTGTCTGACTGTGTGACCAACCATAATAATTCTTATGTAGCTAGGCCCTCAATGCAAAGAATATTGCCAACCCTTGCCCTAGGAAGTTTTAAATCTGAAATACATTTTTTCCCTCTAAGGAATAGCCTTATAAAAGTCTCCAAAGAAAAAGCCTTGTAGTTCCTTCAGCTACCCAAATATCTAGCCTTGCTACCTTTTTAATGTCAAGTGCTTCTTAATTTCTGCTCCCCAAATCCTTGTATTAGTGCATGACTCTCATTTTGAAATGGCATCTTTCTGAAGAAAACAGTAACTATTTATAGCTAGATTTCTAATATACTCAGTTCATCACTCTATTAATTCAGAATATGAGCTAAGTTGCTCTGGGAGGGGGCTATTTTCATTATGCTTTCCTGTTCCTTGAAACTGTCTTTCTATTCACCTGGTATCTATTTGATTTAAAAAAAGTACTTTTTCTTGCTCCCAAAATAAAATATAAAACTTGTAAATATTTTTTTAATCTATTCTCCATCTCAAGATGCCTTAAATATGTATTTTCTGTTCTATTGTCAAATGGATTGCTTCATTTAAAAATGCTGCAATGCGGTGAGCCAACATATGTGAAATAAGCTGAATTTTAAGATTTCCATCTCTTTAGAGGTGAGGCAGGTCAATTTTAAACTATTATCTTTCAATCATCAAAGCTTTCAATTGAATCTTTCATACACCAGCTGTGTCAGAGTATCTAAGGCTATATTAGCTTTATGCAATATGTGAGTTTTACAGATAATTTTAGTCTTAGTGCCAAATGGCTAAAGACTCATGGATTATGACATTGCAATATCCTAGAGATTTCCAGGACTAGAGAGATTAGTTGTTTGTTGTTATTCCAATCATACTAGTTAAAGAATTAAAATTGACTAGAATCGATTAAAAATAATGAGAAAAGGTGTAATAAAGCTAGAATCCTGTTAAATGTTGATCTGAGGTTAGAGCTCTCTGTATTTATGTGTGATGATTCTCTGTCAAATCCAATAAATAATTTTATTCTGAATAGCAGTGCAGGCTACGTAACAGGGAATTATGCTGGAAGACATATTATTAACCCCACTTCTGTTTCTAAAATAGCAGTCAGAAAATTCTCATATCACATGTTTCTGAGCAGCAAATGCAATGTGAGCTTTTACTAAAAATGCCTACAGAAATCAAAGTTTCCAACCTTCCCTCCCTTTTTAGCAAGCTGTTAGGGATACAATATAAATGCTGCAGGTCCACTTGTTAGAGAAACTTGTTTACACACAGCCCTTGCACACAGAACTTGGTGAGGTATCTTTTTAATCAGTCATGACATGTGAAATAATTGCTTTAGTTATATATGTTGAGATATCACACAATATTGTGTTGAGATATCACACAATAATCTCATTGCTTTATATAACCATTTGCTGTTTACAGTTTCTGCTTTGCTGTCTGAAAAGGTTTTTTTTAAATCTTCTACTAGCCATTTCTATTTTATGTCTTTTTGCGACAGATCCACTGGTTGCAGGAGTGGGGATAGATTGGACAGGAATTATTCACATTAATTTAACAGACCTAAAAATTAATTCAATCACACATATTTGTGGGAGTAGTTGCATTCAAAACTATATCAATTTTATTTCTAGTGGAAATAAAACTATACCAATAGAAAGCCTTTTGGATTAAAGGTGAAACGTCTTCGACTTGAGAAAAATCCAGTCCAGATGCCTGTTTTTTAAACTTTGTTGCGATATACCAATAGTATTTAAGATTCTCTAGTGATTCTTCAAAAAAATGGAGTAATTGTCTAATTCAGTAGAAACCAGCTTAATAACAGACGAGATTAGCTAGGAACACAATTCCCCCTGCTTTTCTTCAGTGTTTATTAGGCCTTAGTCAATTGCATGGTTTGTGGTTTTCCCAACAATATCTAACAAGAATTATGCAAGGTAGGCTTGTTTGATTAAGGAGGTAGAAACAATTACTTTTACAAAAGACTAGGAAAGTCTTTATGGATTATTTGCTGAAATTGGATCAAAATGAATTGGTGATTTTGGGATTCAGTAATTAAAAGGGGCTATTCTGAGAAGAAGAGAACCAAGATAAGTAATTTAGGAGAAAGTAGATGGTAACTGTTATGTTTAAAACTGCTGCAAAGAAGATAGGAAGTTGCTTCTTGAGATGTCTTTTCTTTATTCTTGGATGGGTTTGCTGTCTTTCATTTTTTTTCTTTTCTTCTGTTTTTAAGGTGATGAAGGTTCTCAGTTATTCAGGTAGAGTTGTCTTGAGGTTGAGTCATGGCAACTGGACTCCATTTATTTATTTATTAAATTTATTTGCAGCCCAACTCACCATAAGTGACTCTGGACAGCTTTCTTATTGGTTAGAAATGTTTTACTGCTTATCCAAGTAGCTTCTTCAGTCTTTTTCTTTTTAAGTGTCTGTAATTTTTTAAAATCTTGTGTAAATTCTCATTCACTTATATAAATATATAAAAGAATAATGAAAAAATAGTGTTCCCACTTTCAGAACTAGAAAACCATGCATTGTTAGAAAAAAATACTTTCTAAGGTTTTTTCTTTTTGTATTGTTTAGTCAGACGTATAAAGAGCAACTTTATTTCTTTAGCTGAATTTGACTATCCTATATAATCTAGGACTCTAATAAATCAGGATTTGAGATCATGCAGATAGTTGTGCTTCTGGATGAATGTATGGGAGATCAAAGAGAAAGAGGCAAATCCAGAAAATAACTACTGTTATCCAAATTGTGCCATCCTTGCAATCACAATAGAGATATTTTGAGAAATAGGATCATACATAGCATTGACTTGTTTATTGTGGAGATTGCATTTGTTTTGGGACTTTCAGATGATCAAAGCAGTGAATTTTTTGACTTTTCTAAAAATTATTTGGTTCTTTATACTGTAATATGGAAATAGATGAGTCAGCTAAGATTTGATTTGAATATATAATTCAATCTAAATTGAAATTGAACTAAGAAATATTGCTGAACTATTAAAAGCTTATTTGACTTTCTCTGAAATTTCTCAAGCATATTCTGTGCAAAATAAATAACATAATGGGAGCAGCCCAATATACTTTTCCAAATGCACTGGGATTGATTTAAAAACATACATGCCATTGCATATTTAAATGCTACTGTATACTTTCCAAGTATGGTATTACAGTAGGTTGGGAATGAACTTGGAATGAATATCAAGTCAGGTTTTTCTTCCAGACAATTTGCTTCTCAGTATCTCTTGCTTCTTAATTCCATTTGAATGGAAAAAGAAAGTCTACTACGTGCATTTCTTGTTGCATTTTTCCCATAGACCAATGTTTCTCAAACTTTGCAACCCTAAGGTTTATGGACTTCAACTCTCAGAATTCCCTAGCCAGCATGAGGAATTCTGGAAGTTGAAATCCACATGTCTTACAATTGAACAAGGTTGAGAAACACAACCATAGACCACTGTGGGAACAAAATTTTGGAGTAAATAAACTTTCATCTGATCCAACATAACTATGTTCTTTTGATATATTGTTTTCTACTTTAGGTCCTCTTTATATATTTTTCATCTATTCAATTCTGTCTGATTCTCATAGACTGCCTGGAAAAATCCCTGCAGTTTTCTTGATAAGGTTTTTCAGAAGTGGCTTGCCATTGCTTGCTTCCTAGTGCTGAGAGAAATTGATTGGCCCAAGGCCACTCAGCTGGCTTAATGCTCAAGGCAGGACTAGAACTCATGATCTCCCAGTTTTTAGCTTGATGCCTTAACCATCACACCAAACTGGCTATCATTGTCATTGCCATTGACTAAAATCATTCTTAAAGTCACCACAACACTCTAAATAATATTCTGAACTCATTATTGTCTGGGTTAGAAAGCCATATAATTTTCTTGTTATTGTTCTTTTTTTCCTTGTGTCACAGATTGCGTTATGTTGCACTTTGAGATGAATGTACAATCAATGAAGAAACCAATTGGTCAAATGCTACTCTCTACTTTAGGTCAGCAGTTCAAACTTTTTTGGAACCCTTCAGAAGACAGTTTTTTCCTGTGGAACTCTAACTCTATGCCTGATTTTTACTAAGCTTTGTGAACCCACAATGTTTTTCCTTCTTTCATATATTCCTATTGTGGGAATGTTTGGAAATAATAAGTAGGTTTGGAAATAATAAGAAAACATTTTAAACATAACCACAAACCTTTATTTTAGAACAAAAAATATTGGATTTACACCTAATGTGCTGAAAGAAATTGTTTCATTTTAGTACTCAACATAGTTTTTAAATTGGGCTTTGTGTCCAATAGCTGAATATGTAAATCCAGCCTAGCACCAACTTACTCCTAAATTTTCATAAGATGAAAATCCTGATTCATATCAATAGATGACACAAATGGGAGCAGACCTTGGATAGCCTTTTCAGCTACTGACAATATACATCTATTAGTCCTGCCCAAAAGTAATTTAGTGGCACAGATTCAAATTTCATTTTTAAAGCAGAAGTACATTGAATTTCAATAAGAACTTCATACTGTGCCAAGGAAAATGTGAGGTTTATTTCGGTTGACAAATGGGTTTTGCACCTACTCGATGTTCCTGTTGCTGTCTGGGAAGTACTCTGATAGGAATTTCATGAGGTTCATTAAATGCTCACAAATGTTTCTGTGCACATCAGCTTCAATTTCCAATTCATTTTCACTCAGAAACCAGGCCAGGAGAGGAAAGCATTCAAACTTTTTCTCATTTAGACATTTGATCCAAAAGTTAAATCTGGTTTGCAGTGATGTTATTTTGTCTCTCATTGTGGTTGTATCTTTATGCTGAAAAATGTAGTAACTTCATAAAGTTTCCTGAATATGTTGGCAAGGTAAGCACATCACATGAGTCATATCTTGTTGCATAAAATTTTGACTAGTTTGCTGGTTTTCCTATAAGAAAACCAAAAGCACATTGTGAAACTCAAAAAGCCTGGCCAGGACTTTGCCTCTTGATATCCATCTAACTTCTGTATAAATTAGAAGTGATTGATATTGACTTCCCATTTCTTCAGAAACCTTTGCAAAAAGCCTTGACTGGAGATTTTATATAATTGACAATTTTTACAGCCTCATTAAGAATGTCTTTTAAGTCAGATGGAAAGTTCTTTGCTGATGGAAGCTGCAGTGACTACTAATACAATTTGGTTCTACATTTTTTATTCTTGATACTGTCCCATTCAATTTTCCCACGATCGCTGCAGCCCCATCGCTGCATATAACACTTTTATCCCAATCAAGATCATGTTTATGCATATAACAATTGATGATTTCATTGGTCTTCAAATGTGCACATAGAAACAAATCTTCAATAGATTCTTCAAACAGAAACTTTATGAAATCAAGCAAAATTGCAAGTCAGGCAACATCTGTACTCTTATCCAGCTGCACTAAAAATGCTTTATAATTGTTCAATCTCTGAAGTAATTCATCTTTGATATAGTCTGAGATTTTATGAATAAGGTTGGATAAAATGTTGTTAGAACATTGGACTGATGAAACTTTTTTGCCACCTCCTCTTGAAGCATGGAACTGACTATTTCTTTCACATGTGGTTTGATGAGATCCTCTGCAAATATATGTGATTTCCCAGCACGGGCAATGCTGTAACTTAAGACAAATGATGCTTCAGTTGAGTTTTCATTATCGATCTTTGCATACTTCTTTAAGCAAGCCACAGCAGCAACTTGGACTTCCTTGTGGTTTTTGAAAAAAAAATAATGTCCTTTTCCTTTAGGTGCAAGTGGTTTGTTTTCAGGTGTCATTTCAACTTAGTGTATGCCAAGGAAACTGTTAAGGAGGATTTCGTTGCAAATGATGCATAGCCTGTCCGGGTGTTCTGCACTTCCATTTGGAATAAATCCTAAAGATAACTAAGATTCATCATATTTCATTATTTTTATATTTTAAACATTTACATTCAATCCTGTCACTGGTGGGTATGTTCGCTTCTTGATCATCAGTACTAAGGTCATCTTCCATCACAGTTGTGCTCTAAATGAATAAGATAATAAAACAGAGAGGTGAGACTCCAGGCTAACTCAATTTATGCACAGAAAAAACTAATTCTAATTTCCTTGTATTTTTACTTACCAAATTGCAATGAGATCATCTTCTTGAATTTCATCAGGTCCAATGGCAGTGTCTCAGTGGAGCTAGAAGTTGCACATGCCATATTTTTGTCACCTGAAAGCCTACCCATCTTGAGACAGTTATCTATGGCATTAATAGCTTCCTGAAATAGTAAATAAATTGTAAATACATAGATTCTATGGTTATTGGCCAAAATTATACCCCACATTTAATGCAATTTGTGTCACCAAAATATATTATGGATCATTTTTATGCTGATTCAAATTTGTCTTCCGATTTCCTATATAATGTCTAGTTTTTGAGTTGAACTGAACTGAATGGAGTAGCAGTATGCTAGTATTTATAAGACAAAGAATCTTCTGGATGTTGTTAGAAGAGCCAAGACCTTTCTAGTGTGCATGTAAGGAACTTTCCTGAGCTTTCCTGGAGAGGTCATGTGGGTCTGAGACATTGGGCTGTGATAAAACAAGCCACATTGGCAAGCTGGCATTTGGAGATCACCTGTGCTCCCCCTACCTTCATATTAGAGTTTTAGGAACCAAATGACATGATTAATTTCCTTGTTTTCTGCTTGGACACTAAATGACAATCAGATATTGGTCTCATGTAATTTTATTTTTAAATCTGTTTTAAATTTGATTTTGGAGATTTTTCACAGTACCCCTATAATGCTTTTGCAGAACCCTAGGGCTCCAAGAACACAGTTCGGGAATGATTACTTTAGATGATAGCTCATAAATAATATCACAGTTTCAGCATTTCATCACTTAAATTCCCCATCTGAACCAAAATTCCCTGAATTCAGAAGTATTCATCCAATCAAGCAAAACACTTCTAGACCTGCTTCTGTTGATATGAATAGAAACAAATGAGACATATATTTCACTGAAAATGCCTTAAGTGTTTTCTCAGATAGTGTGATTATGTTTGCTAAGAAAAATGAAAATGAGACTGCCTGTCTTTCAACCATACTCCATTTGCAAAATGAATATACTCTTCAAGTGTATCTAATGTTTTAATTGCTACATTCTGATGTTCAATGTGCTGCTTCTTTTTTACCATTACAAAGCAAAATACCAGATACCGAAAGTTGTCCTGGATTGTAGAATTTATTTTCCCTTAACAAAATGAACATGCATTCTTTCCTTCCAAAGACAAAAACGAAAGCTAATTTAAAGACAGCTCATCTTTCAAACTCCTACTTTTATGTTTTAAAAAATTAGCAATGAATTATTTTTACTTCTTTTTTTCAAAATAATAGACTGAAAAAACATAACTGTCCCATGTATTGCAAAAGCTTTTCTGAACACTCTTTAAAACAACTGTAGCTCTTCCTCTTCCTTCTCCTTCTCCTTCGCCTCTTCTTCCTCCTCCACAATATTTGCATATCCTTTGCTATATCTTCACTATGACTAGCCTGAAATGAGTATTCCATTTGAGTGTATATGTGTCTGAGAGAATAATCCTGGAATAATTTCTTGAATATATATATATATATTCCTTAGTACATATGGATATTACAAGAGCTAAACTGTTCATTTCATTATATAGTTGGGGGGACTGTAAGAGGAAGCTTACTTCTGCTTATGCTGCACAATGGCTTCTGTTGTAGTATAGAGAAAAGAACATTTGCATGGATGATCCCCCCAGTGAGGTACTACCTTGCTTTGGTTGGGGGGGTTATGTGCTCTGAAGAAGAAGTGAGCTATGCCAGAGGTTCACCCATCCTAGACAGATCTCATCAGAGGAACCAGGCAAAGAGTGTCTCCCTCCCATAAAAATATGAGATGTAATTTATAGAAAAGGCTCAGGCATTGCCTGGATTTACAAAGATGGTGTTCTTGGGGTTCCTGGACATTTGGTGAAAAATGGGCTACAGGACTCCACTAGAGAAGGAAATGGCAACCCAGGAAATGGCAACAATATTACATAGGAACCTGGAACATAAGATCTATGAATCAAGGTAATCTGGATGTGGTAAAACATGCAATATTGAACATCAACATCTTGGAAATCAGTGAACTAAAATGGACAGGAATGGACAAATTTAATTCAGATGGCCACTATATCTATTACTGTGGACAAGAATTCTTTAGAAGAAATGGAGTAGCCATCATAGTCAATAAAAAAGTGAGAAAGAAGTACTAGGGTACAAACTCAAACACAACAAAATGATCTTGATTCAAATCCAAGGTAAACCTTTCAACATCACAGTAATCCAATTTATGCCCCAACCACTGGTGCCAGAGAGCCCGAGGTAGATTGGTTTCTATGAAGACCTATATAATCTTCTAGAATTTGCACCAAAAACATATCTCATTTTCATCATAGGGAATTGGAATGCTAAAGTAGGAAGTTAAAAGATAACTGTAATACAGGTAAGTTTGGTCTTGGAGTCCAGAATGAAGCAGGGCAAAGGATGACAGAATTTTGTCAAGAGAAATTACTCAAGCTGGTCATAACAAATACACTTTTCCAACAAGCCAAGAGGTGATTCTACACATGGACATCACCAGATGGACAACACCAAAATCAGATTGATTATATTCTTTGCAGACAAAAATGGAGAAGCTTTATCCAGTCAATAAAAACAAGAGCTGGAGCTGACTGTGGCTCAGCTCATGAGCTTCTTATTACAAAATTTAGGCTTACATTGAATAAAGTAGGGAAAACCAATAGGCCATTCAGGTATGATCTCAGTGATATCCCTTATGAATATACAGTGGAGGCGAGGAATAGATTTAAGGGATTAGATCTGGCAGACAGAGTGCCTGAAGAACGATGGAATTAGGTGAGCAACATTGTACAAGAGGTAGCTACTAAAAATATCCCAAAGAAAAATAATTGCAAGAAAGCAAAGTGGCTGTCTGAGGAGGCTTTATAAAAAAAGGAAAGTGAAAGGCAAGGGAGAAAGGGAAGGATGTACCCAACTGAATGCAGATTTCCAGAGAATAGCAAGGACAAATAAGAAGGCCTTCCTACGTGAGCAATGCAGAGAAATAGAAGAAAACAATTGACTGGGAAAGATTAGAGATCTCTTCAAGAAACTCAGAGATATCAAGAGAACATTTTGTGCAAGGATGGGCATGATAAAGGAAAAAATTGGTAGGGACCTAACAGAAGCAGAAGAGATTAAGAAGAAGTGGCAAGAATACATAGAAGACCTGTATAAGAAAGCTCTAAATGTCCCTGATAAGCACAATGGTTTGGTTGCTGCCTAGAGCCAGACATCCTAAAGTGTAAAGTCGTGGGCCTTAGGAAACAGTACTGACAACAAACTTAGCGGAGGTGACAGTATTCCAGATGAACTATTTAAAATCCTAGAATATGATGCTGTTAAACTGTTGCACTCAATATGTCAGCAAATTTTGAAAACCCAACAATGGCCACAGAATTGGAAAATGTCAGTTTATATTCCAAAGAAGGGCAATACCAAAGAATTTTCAAACTACTGTACAATTGCACTCTTTTCACATGCTAGCAAAATATTATGAGCTAGATTTATCAGTATGTGAACTGAGAAATACCAAAAGTACAAGCTGGGTTTTGAAGAGGTAGAGAAATTAGAGATCAAATTGCCAACATTTGCTGGATCATGGAAAAAGAAAGGGTGTTCCAGAAAAACATCTGCTTCATTGACTACACTAAAATCTTTATTGTGGCAAACTCTTGTGCCAAACTGTGGCTAATCTTTAAAGAGATGTGAGTACCAGATCAATTTACCTGTCTCCTGAGACACTTGTATGCTAGTCAAGAAGCAACAGTGAGAACCAAACATTGAACAACGGATTGTTCAAAATTGGGAAAGGAGTATGATAAGGCTGAATATTGCCATACTGTTTATATAACTTATATGCAGAGTATATCATTCAAAATGCCAGGCTGGATAAATCACAAGCTGGAATTAGGATTGCTGGGAGAAATATCAACAACCTCAGATATGCAGATGATACCACTCTAATGGCAGAAAGTGAGGAGGAACTAAAGAGCTTCTTGATGAGGGTGAAAGCGGAGAGTGCAAAAGCTGGCTTGGAACTCAACATTAAAAATCATGGCATCTGATCCCATCAGATCATGGTATGTGTTCCCATCACCTCCTGGCAAATAGAAGGGAGAAAAGGAAGCAGATTTACCTTCTTGGGCTCCAAGATCACTGCAGACAGTGACTGCAGCCATGAAATGAAAAGTTTGCTCCTTGGGAGGAAAGCTATGGCAAACCTAGACAGCATATTAAAAAGCAGAGACATCACCTTGCCTACAAAGATCCTTATAGTCAAAGCTATGGTTTTCCCAGTTGTAATGTATGGCTGTGAGAGCTGGACCATAAGGAAGGCTGATTGCTGAAGAATTGATGCTTTCTAATTGTGGTGCTGGAGAAGACTCTCAAGAGTCCCTTCAACTGCAAGAAGATCAAACCAGTCAATGCTATAGGAAACCAACCCTGATTGTTCATTGGAAGGACAGATATTGAAGTTAAAGCTCAAATACTTTGGCTACATAATGAGAAGAGAGGAGTCATCAGAAAAGATTGTGATGCTGGGAAACATTGAAGCCAAAAGGAGAAGGGGACAGCAGAAGATGAGTTTGTTAAATTGTATAGTCAGGGTGACAGGTGTGGGTTTGGGTGGACTCTGGGAGGCAGTACAGGACAGGGATCATGAGGAGTCAGACATGACTGCATTACTGAACAACAACAAATAGATATGATTTTTTTTCATGCTGGGGTAAAAAACATTATATAAGTACTCATTCACTATTGTACACAATGAATTCTGTAGATCCAATTATAATGAAGTCATATGATTATAAATGAAAGTTGGCTTATTTCTTAGTTTGTATTCCTAATCCAAGTTAGATGTAAGAGATAATAGTTCTTGTACAATATCTTATTATGTGTCTGTGAAGACTCTCACTCCAGGGTAATTGCATCGCAACAAAAGTTTAAAAAACAGGCATCTGGATTGGATTTTTTCAAGTAGAAGACGTTTCA
>JANHZU010003253.1:75997-95731 GCA_032468055.1 Acrochordus granulatus
GATGTTCCTCCATTGTTCACATGATGAAGTATTTGTGTTGCTACCTTGCAATGTACCTGCTTTGCTTCTAGAATTTTTTACCCAAGGAAAATCAAGATTTTGAGAAAACGTCTTGGTTGTTTTTGAGGGCTCCAGAGTTTGCAGCCAGAGAAATAGGGAGATGGGGCAATAAAAGAGAAAGAAAGCATTAGATTGGACTTTCCTTTCTTGCTCTGCTGCAACTCCTGCTTTCTCTGGAATCTCAGATTGTAAAACTACATCTTGATGATGACAGTGCAGATTAAGAGGCATAACACCTCCATGTTACCTCTTACAAGTGAGATAAGTTAATGAACAGCACTAATTCTCTTAGTTTTCCCTGTTGATTAAATTATCAGGAACAGTGATCAAGAGATGATCAGCAAAGGTAACAAAAGTTCAACCTCCCCAGAACCAGTATCTTTTTTGAAACTGCTATCCTCCTCCTCATCTCTAATCCACCCCATAACCAAAAACTTACAAATTACAAAGTTTCTGCAGAAACAAAACAGTTTCTTTAAGAACTTTTTTCTTTCTTTAAAAACAAAAACTGAGCAGAAAGCAACAGATCCATAAATAATATTAGAAAGATGTTTTAGATGTTTTAGAATATAAATTCAAACTGTGGGCACGGAAAACCACCCTACTGAAGTATCAAAGTCTGGGAGAAAAAACTGGAGACTTCCAATATGTGTGCTATAAACAGAAAGGCAAGATATACATGTAATAAATAAATAATCTCATAAATGGTTTCTTCCACTGCTTTTACCTCCAGTCCCTGGTCTGACAAACTGTTCATTTGCTTTGACATAGGTGTTTTGTGTTGTCTTTTCAGCAGACTTTCTGTCTGCGGTAAAAGATAGGCTAGAACTAAACTATTGTCTATTATGAAAACTGTACCTAAGGGAACACCTTTGTGAAACAAAGAGATTTCTTGTCTCCTATTTTCAGATTATTCATTCACGCTGTTTATCTGCCCTTTAGTTCAAAGAACAAAAAAATCTGAAGAGTTCATGATCAAGACGTTGCTCGTTCAACTTTATTACTCATTTTCTCTATGTACATGCATGTCAATACTAGATGGGCCAGGAATAGTTTTACTGTCCCAATATACAGCTAGAGAATAAAAGTGGTAAAAGGTCAGCGGTACGTTCATTAAAAAGATAAACTTTCTGCTCCAAATTAACGCCTGTCAGATGTATTGAACTATATTTCCTGTCATTCTAAAACACAGCTATGTTGAAACAAAGGGAGCTGTAGTTCAACTCAGGATAGCGAAGACCAGTTGAAAAAGTTGAATGTGACTCCTGAGCATACCATGGACAGCCAGGGAAACAACCAAATGGATCATTAAACAAATCAATCCAGAGTTCTCACTCAAGGCTCAAATGACCAAGCTCAAATTATCCCTCTCTGGACACATTATATGAAGACCCAGCTCTCTGGAAAAGCCTCTGATGCTGGGAAAGGTGGTAGGAAAGAGAAGAAGAGAACAACCATCAGCCAGGGGGATGGACTCAGTTACAGTGGCAATGGGGGTACCACTGAAAATCCCAAAGGACCAGGTTGAGGACAGATCATCGTGGAGAAAACCTGTCTGCGTGGTCATTAGGAATTAACAACAACTTGATGGCACATAATCAGTCAATCAAATGTATTAATTTATATGCATTTGCCTCCAAATGTGTGGTTAGTGCTTGAAAAGGTTTATTTATCACTCTTCAACAGAGCTTCCAAGTTGCTCTACAAAAACATGCTACAGCAGAAAAACATGTTCAATAAAGAAGTATAGGTAGTATTAATGTGCACCACAATGTTGCAAGTTATGGTGGTGCTGGGTCATCATAGTTGTAGCTGTCACAATATCCTCTTGGACACGTGATCGTGACACGGGAGCTTGGCAACTGGCTCACACGATGTTGCAATGTCCCATGGTCGCATGATCACCATTTATGACCTTGCTTTCAATAAACAAAGTCAACTGGGAAGCCAGCAGGAGGTCACAAATGGCAATCATGTACATGTGGGATGCTGTAACCATGTGGGATTCACCTAACAACAGCAAATGGGAATTGCCGTCATAAGTTGGCGCAGTCATGTGACATTGTGCCTTATGTCTGCACAGCTTAGTGACAGAGTACCCAGTCCCAATAATAATCAGTAAACAGAAACTACCTATATATATACTGAAATACCCAGAGAAATAAAATAGCTTTGGCTAGCATCAGAAGGCAACAGTTGACTTCAATTGGGGGAAAATGTCTATAATTTTATTTTTTAATCATTTTAAACTAAATGATTAACTTCTTTTTTCACATCAGAAAAGTAACTTTGAAACTTTGTACCTGGCAATTCTATCATATACAGTACCATATATGGGTGGACACCTGTGGATAATAAAATTTGGTAGGTAATCTGATGCCCCAGGCGCCTACAGAAATTTTCATTGGGGTCAATAGGATGCTCTGCCTATTTTGTTGGTTTTATTTCTGTTATGCTTGTTATTTTATTTTCCACTGTGCGTTGAAGACTCCAGTTAAAAAAAACCCTCATAAAATGTACAATGACTGCCCAAACACCAAAGAACTAACGAAGCTCGAAAGAGAGTTCCCATAAATGAGTGTTAAAATAACCCCATGTATTGTTCTTAATCTGCAAACACTCCTTTGGCAGCACTTTTGGATGAACTCCTCCCCTGCCCCACCATTTTGAAAGCATGTCCATGGCATCAGTCTATAGTTTGAAAGATGCCATCTGTGCCCAAACTATGTTTCATGTTGATAAGGGCATCCTAGGTTTTTTGCATAATTCTCCTTTACCTCCTTGCAGCCTCCAGAGCAGGAGTGTTCAAGGGGTAGGGTAAAAAAATGCCGACATAGCAGTGATAGTGCAATCAAAGCTCTGACAGATGCATGTTGTGAGTCACGTAAAAAGCAGGTAGAGCTTTGACCCCCATCGTCACAGATATTGTTCTGACTGTTTTTACGATACTCCTGCTCCAAAGCACTTTTTTATGAACTAGCAGTATTTAAATCAGCAGGAGAAAGCACCTAATACCTCCCATTTCTATATGGAGATTGATAGGTGCTCCATCTATGCTTTGGGGTATAGATGGGGCACCACATAGTGCTAAATCCCTACAGTTTGGGCCTAAACAGAGGTAGAAGTTGCAGAAGTCCTTCATTGATGCAGGGCATCCAAAATTAATTACTGTACAGGTGGTCCTCGACTTATGACCACAACTGGGTCAGGAACTTGAGATGGTTGTTAGGTGAATCGTGACCAATTTTACAGTTTTTTTTTGCCGTAGCTGTTAAGCGAATCACTCTGGTTGCTAAGTGAATCACGCTGTTATTAAGAGAATCCAGCTTCCCCCATTGACTTTGCTTGTTGGAAGCTGGCTGGGAAGAATGCAAATGGCGATCACGTGACCCCAGGACGCTGCAACCATTGTGCGTACTTGCCTCTTGCCGAGCGCCCCAATTTTGATTGCTTGATGAGTCATAAGTGCAAGGATTGTTGTAACTTTTTTATTTTAAAGGTTTTAATGGATTTTATTGGTTTTTATTGCGTCATTGTTTTTACTGTAAGCCGCCGAGAGCCTTTTGATTTCGGCGGCATATAAATCTAATAAATAAACAAACTCTGAATGGTTGAGAACTACCTATATTATAGTCTGTGGATTTTACAATTTAATGTTTTTACTGGGGGGTGTTTTATCTTTATGTCTAATTATGTAAACCACCAAGAGGCCTGAGACGGCAGCGGATAATACGTTTAATAAATAAATTGCCTCCAATAGCGACCTAACAAAAGTGGGGCTTTTTACATAAAAGTGCAAGCAAGTCAGATTCATGTGACAGTTCCACGATGAATGGTTTGTCTGAACTGGTACCCT
Organism: Acrochordus granulatus; assembly: GCA_032468055.1. Classification (NCBI taxonomy): domain Eukaryota; kingdom Metazoa; phylum Chordata; class Lepidosauria; order Squamata; family Acrochordidae; genus Acrochordus; species Acrochordus granulatus. The sequence continues at coordinate 79,914 of JANHZU010003253.1, forward strand.
ATCTGCACCGTTCATAAAACAGGAAAACCGAAGGACATTTACATTTAAAAAAACTTGGTCGGCGCACCCTTGTTTATTAAATTGGTAATGTGGATTCCGTCATGCCCTCGAGCATCATCTTTGCCTGAAATGATCCAACGAGGCATGTGAAATTTGGTGGCACGTAAAAAACGTTTTCCACAATGTGGGAGGCAGAAAAGATCACGTACTTTTTCCTCTCATTTGTTCCTCCGAAGGTTCTCTCATCCCCCTGACATAGAGAGCACGACGATCGTGCATTTAAATTGCACCCGGGCTCTCCAACACGGGGAGAGAAGCGCACCGCTGCAAACCTAAACTTGCAAACCCTAAACGTGGTTTTTCCGACGGAGGAACAGCGGGAGCGCCTGTGATCATCTGAAAGTGCAGAGCTTCGGGCTGTGGAAACCACGAGCGAAGAAGGAGAGGAGCTATGCTAATTGGCTGTCAAAGCAAATATGGAGAGCCAAAGGCTGAAGGTTTCTCAGCTGATAAAACATTATCCAGACGTATCGTGTCTGACCTCGCTGGAGCACCTCAATCTGGGCCAGCTAAATTGGCAAGGACGCTGCGCACGCTGCTCAGTTCAGCCAGCAAAAATGTAATGTTTATACATTAAACAATGGCAAACTTCAAAAACAGATAACTGGCAAAAAGAGGGGGATTAAAAGCAGGCAGAGAGAGAAACAGACGTGAACAACAGGCAAGAGATGAAAGGGCGGAGGGTGTAGGCTCGACAGTCTGGATTGTTTGGATACGCTTAGAGGTCTCTACCTATGACGGTAGGCACAGGATTTTGCAGGGCCATTGGAGACACTCTTACGGGCCCTGAGCAGGGATGGTTCCGAAAGGCACGACCTGTGGTCATTCCCGTTCTAACCCTTCCATGCACATAGCGGCAGGAGAATAGCGATGGAAAGGAGGGCGCCAGGTGATCCCTCCTTGATCTGCAGGCACGACGCATCCAACAGATTCAAGAATCTAATTAAGAGTTCAGGAGAGATTGTGGCAGGGGTCCGTCGTGCACATTAAAAAAATGTGGGGCTGTGGTTGCCATGTTGGCTGTCTTGACCACTTTAGTGGGCATTTCTGACAGTATAACGGTATGCGGGAATGACCTCGGAAGACAGGAGGAAATGTCAACCGGCATATAAAAGATACATCAGCGCACAGAAGGGTGGAGGGTGTGGGAAACGTCTCGGGAGGGACCCTCCTAGCTTTCTAGAAAGTGAAAAAAAGAAGGGTAGAAATACTTTCAGTCTTGCAAGATTCTGTTAAGGTAACTGTAATAAAGATAGAGCTAATACTCGTGGCTCTGCTTCTTGTCTGGACTACCTCGGAGGGCTAGCAGACGCCAGATGAAGTTATGGAAAATGGAAGCAACGGATACCTAGTTATGGGATCTTCCCCCGCCAATTTTCCATTTCATCTTTCCATCGCTGGCAGGTTATGTATGCGCTTGCCTTGCCAGCGAAAGGCCGAAGCTGGAAATAATCTTTGGCCTGAGAACTAAATCGGTCTCTGGGCCAGGCTTAAACTTTATTGGCCTTGATCCCAGCTTTCTCAGAGAGTCTTGAAAAAAATATGCTTAATCAGCCGTGGGAGCATTTTCTCTCATCTTGGCAAAGCTTCCTCCGGTATTTCCTGTGCTTTGGCATTTCTTCACTCATTTCTCGTGGCAGATCATCTGCTCAGCACACCTGGGTTTTTTTCCAATTCGTTTTTGATCTGGTCTGATTTCTGACACTGACTGAGCAGATTCCAGGACAGATAGTGATACAGCAGGAAATGATGCAATGAGCTGTGCCTTTGAGTCAGAAATGGATTTTTTGGATCATGAGGAACCAGGTTAAGACGGAGCCGTCAGGAGTTAGCATCATTATGCAGTCATTTTTTCTCTGATTTTCCGGGAACTTCCTCCTTACCGGAGACAGTTCCTATCTTCCCAGACAACCCTGTGTTAAATTGAAAAAATGTTCTTCTGCCCAACTTTAAAAAAATGCTTTGTTAAAAGCACAGCAAGATGTAACATTTGATTAAACTGAACGGGAGAAAGAGCAAGACTCTGACATAGCGTTTCTCAGTCCTGAGAACTTTAAGATGTGTGGACTTCAACTCCCAGAATTCCTCATCTAAAATGCTGACTGGAGAATTCTGGGAGTTGAAGTCCATACATCTTAAAGTCCCCAAGACTGAGAAACACTGCTCTAGAACTATGACTTGGGCGTCTGGGCAGGTGGGCACCATATTTCTTCCAAGGAAAGTGACACTATGTTCAAGATTTCCCCACCCCAAGAAATACTTAGAAGAAGAAAAAAGTACTCTGCCTCTGACAATTACATAAAGTCAGTTATTCATTGTTTTTTTGATACAAGTGGTCCTTGACTTAAGGCTGTAATTGAGCCTGGCAATTAAGGTGATAAGTTACAAAGGTTGTAAAGTGGGCCATCATGGAATCAACACAATTTTACAAGCTTTTTCTGTGGTGATCATTAAGCAAACATGGTGGTTGTAAACCAAACATCATGGTAGTTAAACAAACGCCGCAATTGTTAAGCAACCCCATTGCTTGCTGTGGGCTGGTTTTGCTGGAAACTGGAAGTAAACACCCATTCCTGGCAAAATGTCATAAGTTACAGTCATGTGACCACAGGACATTGCAAATGGCCAAAAATTTGGGCTGGTTGTCAAGCTCTCAAAATGCAGTCACATGACCATAGAAGGGGCAGCCATTGGAATTTCACAAATCAGTATTTGCAGGGGCCGTTGTAACTTCAAACAGTTGCTAAGTGATCAGTCATAAGTCGGGGACTACTAAAAACTAAGTCGTTTTTCCTCCCAACGATATCTCCCAAACCATCTTGTGAGGTAGGTTTGGCTGACTGGTAACAACTTCTCCAGTCATAACTTGGCTTCCTATACTGTTATTTGTTTAGAGAGGTCCCCAAACAGATTGTGCAGATTCAACAATATTCATTCTTTAAATCAATAAACATACAATAAATGATTGTTTTCTTCTGTTTCCACCCAACATACCCTTGGCCAACTGTGGAGATATATCATGTCTTTCAGGAAAATTGAAAAGCGGCAAACGTAAAGACTGCACTGGTCACTTTTGGCCCTGACTGACCCATTCTTTTTCCTCCCACTCTCAGCTCCTCCTCACCATCCATTCATGCCACCTAATTGAATCATTTCACTCTGGATCGTGTTCATTCAGAATGTCGTTCAGGTTTTCCTCAAATACATCTTGGTTTCTCCCATTTGTTCGGTTGATTCACTGAAGTGAACCATGCAACGGTCAACAAATTCATTGCTTGCCCTTGGTTCTCCTTACCTTCCAAGTTGCCATCTTTCATATTCCAGATCTTTACCACATGGCCTCGAGATGTTCAACTCTACTGCCCATAGCTTTGGTCAAAATAAGCTTTCCCATTGTTCTGTTTAGAAAATGAGAGAAGGTAGTCCAACTTTGATCCTTAATCCTATCCCTACTACATACAACATTCCCTGCTCATGGTAAGAACATAACAGTCATTTTTGGCATATTTGGCTAGTATGCCACAAGCACAGTTGAAACTATTTTGCTCAGGTGAGCCCATATTTGTCTATGTAAGTTAGGATCTTTAATTCAGAGATGACTTTGAAAACCAGCGTACTATTTTCTGAGTCCTACCAGAGTCCAACTATTCTCTGAGTCCAGCTCAGTGGTAGTTAGGGTGTCTTGAAAGACAATCAAGATTCATTGAAGTTATGAGGACCCAAAAGAAGGTACTTAAGACCCAGATTCAAATTTCTGATAGCTATCCCCTCCCTGTAGTCACATGATCACATCAAAAAATGACCCACATCTACAGCTATTTGCGGTTCTGCAAATGGAACTGCAGTTCCACTACTGTTTACTTCTAGTTTCTGGCAAAAAAACGCTCATCGAGGACAATGGGTTTGCTTAATGACTGCTGCAGAGAAGAGTGTAAAATCGGTCACAGTCACATGATGACCCGCTGAACAACCAACGCGACGTAATGACTCAATTCCAGGCTCAATTACAGACTACGTACATACAGTATATATATTTAAGCTTTCTAAGTGTACCTGCAGGATATGGCAAAGAAATCAAATTGGTGTCATCAAACCAGCATCCATTTTTATATGTGTTGGAGATAAGATAATCTCGCTTTGGTTACCATGTACAAAAACAAAATTCCATAACTTTTTTCCCAACTCTATGCCCATCAATCCCAAAAGAAAATCCACCGGTTTCTCTCTCTCTCTCTCTCTTTATTTTCTTGTAGTTTTAGCTTTCTCCTTGATTTCTTTCTTTGTGTTAGTTCTATTTTCCTTTTTATTTAAAAAAAATCTTTCACAAAAATAGATGACAGACATGGGCTGACAGACAGATGCCAATAGCAGAGAAGATAAATAATAAACTTATAGCCATCCATATAGCAGTAAAAGCTAGGCATACATTTTGAGGGGTGTACAGTGGCCGTCTTGCAGGCGTAGAGATCTGGCTTCATCTTTAAAATCTGTCCCCCTTTGTATCTTCCTGGACCCCTTACGAATAAATAGTCTCTTCTGTTGCTATAACCGATGTCTCTTTTAAGTAGTTAGATCTTCCCTGTCAGCACAAAACGGGTTTTTTGCTAATTTACTCAAATAAAATATAAAGACAATTGATCTCCTTTCCTTGGTTAAACTGTCTCCCTTGTAGAAATCAAAGGCTGGAAAGAGGCGCTTTCATATTATCCTGCTGGGTTTATCAAGGAAATGTTGTATTCCATTAATTACCCTGGCGGAGGCAAAGGGTTGAGGACTAGGGGAGGCTATAATTATACTCTATTTTACAACCTCTGGTAATACTAGAAGAGCTTTTATAAATCCCTCCACCAAGCTTTATAAAAGCACAACATCCAGCTTCATGATTCTCCCCCGCCAACAGGCAACAACAAAGCAAACCCATTTATAGCAGGCCTACTGTGGGTCTATGGGCTTAATGGGACTACAGTATACACAACCCCCTAGGCAGTGAGCTAGTTTCTTAAGAAGTCCTAGTTGAATAAAAAAGTCTTCAGTGGCCCCATTTGCTGCTGTAGCTGCTAACGCAAGCCCCATTCAGATGGCCGGGGCAGGTTTTCAGGCCGTAAAGGAGATAAAACTTCAGTTCCTCTTTTTCTCATCCCCTTTACCATGAGCCTCGAGTTAGGAGGAGGAAGAAAACCTCATGAACCAGAGCAGGAACAGTAGAATGGACACATTTTTAAGGGCACCACTAGGCAGATATTGGCCTGGCTGAGCAGTGGCATAAAGAAATGGGTGCTTTCTACTTAATGGGATTTGGTTTTGTTGACAAGGCTAGTGAGGGTTTTTTTTATCACATCTTTGTCATTGTTCAATTGCTAAGTCTAACTTACATCCAACCTCCTGCAACTCCATGGACTGCCTCACACCACACATGGAATGCTTCCCGGAGTCTTCCCAAGCCCACGCCCGTCACACTGACTATGCTATCTATCCAACTCATCCTCTGCTGTCCCCTTCTCCTCTTCCCTTCAATCCTTCCCAGCATCACAGACTTCTCTCATGAGTCCTCCCTGCGCATTATGTGGCCAAAGTACTTGAGCTTCAACTTCAATATCTATCTCTCCAAAGAGCAATCAGGGTTGATTTCCTCCAACCACAGCAAGGTGGTGCCTCACTGGGGGGCTTTAAAAAAATAATTATCATAAAAATAATGAACAGTAGTAAAAAGGGAAAGTAAGGAAAGAGAAACTAATTATTACTAATGGAATATTTCACAAATTTTAACATATACTTTTTACTGAAAATTATAATAATCCAAATGTTGCAATAAACAATATATATGAATCAATGTAGACTTCTTCTCCTATGAATTATTTCTAACGTCTTCTGTCTGAAATGTATTATGAAATATGGTGCTGGATGGAGTTACACTTCCCCAGACAGAGATGTGGGGGTTCTCCTAAACTTAAGATTCCTGGTCAATGAGCAAGTGACAGTTGTAGCTAGGAGGTCCTTTGTACAGCTCTGTCTTGTGCTCCAGTTGTGCCTGTTCCTGGATCACGCAGGCCCTAGATCGGCAGGCCCTGTTTACAGTCACTCCTTAGTTATCTCCAGATTGGTATACTGCAGTGTACTCTATATGGGCCTGCCCTTGAAGAATATCTGGAAGCTTCAGCTGGTACAGAATGCAACAGTGGAGGTAGTTATCTGTGCCTGTAGAAGTTAAACCTCTGCTCCGTTAGCTGCATTGGTTGCCAGTTTACTTCTAGGTCCAATTTAAGTTGCTGGTTTTAACCCTTAAAGTCCTCTATAGTATGGAACTGGGCTGAGGGACCACTTCTCCCTGATTATTTCAGCTTGCCCCATTAGATCTGGGGGACATGCTGCAGATACTGTGAGCTAAAGAGTTATATTTGGTGATTCTAGGAGATGTCCTTATCTGTCATGGTGCTCACCTTCAGGAACATTCTTCTTCCTAAAATTAGATTTACTTTAGCCTTTTGACATTCTGGAAGGTCCTCAAGACCTGGTTATGTTATCAAGTCTGGGTCTCCAAAGAACATGTTTAGAATAAGGAATACATCTTAAGTATTCAGCAATCCATGCAATGTGTTATTAAACCCCTTTTTATTTAATTCCTTATTAAGGAAATAAGAGAACAAATTCAGACTTTAAGACAGACTAACAAAGCTTGAGTTTAATGAACTGTTAGAAGCATTCTAAATCTAGCTAATTTTTTTTATTATGCAAGTTTTCAAAACATCTTACTAAGATCTGAGCTGACCCAGAGAATATGATGAAAGTCTCAGTTCATTTAAAACAACAATTTTACCAGTATTTTTGAACTAGAGTGAACTTATTTATGAGTTGTAAACTGAGATTTACAACTCATAATAAAAAACAAAATTTTCATAATGCCATATCTTACTTTCCTCTGTTATGTACAACAGCAAGAGGAAATGCTAAAGCCATTCAGCTTGATTAATAATTCCTTCAAAACTATTGGCATTCTGTCCTCTAAACCCGTGATTTAGAATGGAAAGGTTGAGAAACTGACAAGACACCTGCCATTATTTAAGGACAAACTTCAGCTAAAGAAAGTTACTCTGAACTTTCCAAATCAAATATTTTTAAATACACAATGGCAACCCCCATTCCCTTTCAAAAATCACACACAAATTTAACTTACTAATTTAGAGAATTCTGTTCAATTGTCTTAAATGCAGAAACAACTGACAAAAGATGTTTATTTGATTATAACTTGGCTGCCCACCAGGAATGTAAATAAAGGAAAATACTGACAATAAATTGACATGGCTGCTAACTTTATTTGGCAGATACAATTATTATTCAGTGCCAAAAGTAACCCATATAAAAGACTCAAAGAAAAAGTCTACAATATTAAACAAACTCAGTTTAAATTAGGAGTAACTGAAAATAAAATTAGATCTGATGATTGAATTAGTGCGATAAAAAAAACCCTAAGAGAAATAGTAAACTGTCCCCACAAGATTAGGATTGTCTGGGAAATTATGTGAAATTTTTTTTTCCTCTCTACAGGCATGCCTAATAGCTTGCCTATTCATTATTGCTACATTTTATTTACCATAGCTCACAAGACTTCTGTAGTCTTCATACATAGCAAAATGTCAGTTAAAATTGCCTGTTAAGTAGAGCTGAGCAAGGCACATAATGATCTATCTAAAGATACGTTCTCATAGTACAAGGCAGTACAAAAAAGTTATGAATTACCAAATTAATTTTAGTAGGTTGAAATAGGTCTATAGGTTGAAATGGGGCTGTTGCTGTTTTGCTGTTTCACCTTCCTTTTTATTTTTAATTGTTTTTTATTGAGCAAACAATATACGACAAATACTAAAAATCTTAACTGCCAAGGTCACTTTTGATTTCAGAGCCAATAAATAAATAAAATTAAAAAAAGAAGATAACCAACTAAAACAAAAGCAGTAACAAGTTGACCATGTAAATGAAGAAAACTGGCAATACTTTAAATGCCTGTATTTATATTTTTTCCCAAATAATAGCATTTGTATAGATGAGGGAAATGAATTGGAAGATGTAGGAAATAGTTAATATAATTTATAAATGGTGTTCAACATTTGAAAAATATCCTTAAATGTTTGCTCATTCAAGATATTTTCCTTCCTCAAAATTAAATGCAACAGCAATTTCTCATGATTTTAAACAACACTAGTCCAAAGAACATTTATCTTTAGTTTGCCAATGTTTTGTGAAAATAACAGGAATTCAATTAATTCCTTACAATGCACCATTTCATACTTCTAGGGAAAAATGTAGTCAAGAAATGCAAAGATTTATGGCCAAAAATTGAAGGTACTTTTCCCAAGTTCTTCAAAAATGTTTGGCTGTAAAAAAAAGCTAATTGGCACAGAAAGAAATTATGGCATTATATTCCAATCCTTCTGTAAACCTACCAAAACAACTTCGCTGTAAACGTAAAAATGTGGGGGAAGCAAGGACTGAATTTTGTGTGAAGAGGACAGCAACCTAAAGTAATTATGCATGCTCAAATGGAGGAGGGTCGACCTCTGTGAGGACCATAAGTTTATTTGCTAAGGACAGATACAAGGCTGGCAATTGGAGAAATTCTTGTAACCTTGAAACTTCCATTAAACAAGAGAATAGAAACTATTTTGACTGGGCCTATTCTTTTTAACTCTAACTAAAAATGAGTATTTTTTTTTACATTAAAAATAAAAGTTAGGTTTTTCTTTGGGTAACAGTAACACAAGAACCAATTACCTAACAGGGACATTTAAAGTGACTTAGAGTTTTTAACCTATATTTGCCTCCATCAAAAATAACTTTCTGATAAGTGGTTTTGGGTAATGAAGGCAAAGTTAAAGCACTGATTATTTGGAGAGCCAGTTTGGTCTAGTGGTTAAGGTAACAGACTAGCAACCAGGAGATCATAAATTCTAATCCCATCTTAGCCATGAAAGCCAACTGAATGACCTTGGGCCAGTCACTCTCTCTCAGCCCTACTCACTTCACAGGGTTGCTGTTGTGGGGAAAATAGGAGAAGGAAGATATGTTAAATATGTTTACCACCTTGAGTTGTTTATAAAAATAAAAGAGGTGGAATCCAGATAAATAAAATAAAACATAATAATAATTTATTTGGCAATAGTACAGGAATGGTTTTCCATTGTCTATATGTGTACACAATCTCCCCTCAGGGACTAATTAGATTTAACTTGTTTCTCCTTGAATTCCAGACAAGATTGGCAACTGTTGGAAATTATTGGATAGTCAAGTCTTATCATATAACTTTTGAGATATATAAACATTAAACCATTGACCTCCATTTTTTACCCAGTCCATAGATTTCCAATGTGAAAATGTATCTTAATACATTTTTCATTATTTATGTACTTGTGTCCAAAGTCAGAACACATAAATCATAGGATTTGTGTCATGACACCGCAATGCATGGTATCATTAATTATTTCTATTGCACCCTTGCAAATCTCTATGACCTAGTTAATTCATAACAAAAGAGTTCCAACCATCATTCTCAATGGCATTCACAACCCACAATAAAATTATGTATAGCATATGTGCTGACAATAGGTATTAATAATTGTACATGAAAATCTACATTTTCACTTTGTATGGATGGAAAATTAAATCTGTGAAAATAGTCATATGCAGTAGAACTAATATAGTTCTATGTCATTCTACTATTAATATTTTTATTTTAGATTCATGATGTATCAGCTATTAAAATTAATGTGCATAGTATCAAACAGTAAAATGTAATATCTGGATATATAACTAAAGGGAATGCATTAATGTCATAAACAACTATGATTCCCACAAATCAAAATACCCATGCCAAAAACATTGTATTAAAAGCACGAAGCTACTATATAGTAAAGATTGAAAAGATTTTGGGAGTTATGGTTTTCCCCTGTTTCATCAATAATTTTCATACTATTTCAACCAATCATTTACTTGGATAAGTTAAATGAACCACATGAAATTTAGACAGATTGATTAATTGGTTCAATAATTATTTAATTTTAAATATTAATAGAATTTCAGAATACATTTTAAATTATGATCATTACATCCACATGTGAAAAGCAAAATTTTGTTACACTACCAGTTGTTGAGATATAGATATAGATAGGTGTAGGTATAGGCATACACAAAAACATACACAGAGAATTAATTAACTTAATTGAACCTATTCTGTCCAACACAGGTTTTTAGGTAGATTTTTTAAAAAACTTTCCATTTAGTGGAAACATAGTGACTGATCCAAAACTATCCATGATCCAGCCACCTTATGTCCATAAGGGAGGACAACAAACTGGTGCTGTCCACTCCTACTCCAGTACACCACACTGATTCTTTTACACACACACACACATACATATACTACATACATACATATAGAAGATCATTCACAGGGACATGTGAGGGTTGCCTAGGGAGCTAGGCAAACTTTTGGAAATGACAAGGTTTAAGAACACATTAGAAACCCAAGAAGTAGAATGAGTAATTTCCAGTTATAAAATGTCAAGGCAGACAAATGGGCTTAGCAAGGAAAACATTTAATGTTTCTTCTCTTTCTGGTAGTAAATAGCTTTCCAAATAAATAAATGCAGTCAAGAAAAGTAGTAATGACAATAGAAAACCAGCAAGTTTATGAAGGTTATCAGGTATATTGTGTAGAGTGTAAGATGAATGATTATCTCTTCTCTGGACCTTCTTTGTGAGCTTACATACAGTTCAAAGAACAACTACTTTTAGTGAATCAGATTGTTTCCTGGATATCAACTGGAGATTGGAGTTGAAGAAATATTTGGAGGTACACTAACAGTAGAACTCTTCAGGTAACCCACATCTCTGTCAAAGACAATAATGGATGATGGTCTCAGGAAGAGGATATCACTCTCAGAAAAACTGAAGTGCTCTCTTAAAAAAAAGAATAACCACTGCTTGTTTTACTTGTTCTTCCTGAAAAACTAGTGAACTGATGAAACTGGGTAACTTAATGTATTAATGAGACAATGGTTTAAGGAGGGAAAAATGATTTGCTAAGCACTGGAAAATATTTTGGAACAACCTTGATCTATCCAAAGTGGATTGCCTATATTTCACCAAAATGAAAGTTGGTCTGCTGGTGCTGATCATTAAACAGGTCAGTATTTCAACCTGAACTCTTGAGGAAAGTTAAGATGAAATTGAGAGGGTTTGTTTTAGAAAAAGAATGAATATATTTCTGTCCCAAAGAAAAACATAAAAAAGAACATGTGGAAATAACATATTAAGAGCTAAAGTTTCCAATATTACAGTCATTGTTATATGTGGCTGTCTATTTGTATATGCATGTTTATATGTGTTTGGGCTGAACTCTTTTAATAATAGAGAGAAAATATAGTATGGATGAAGTTATAGTTATAATCACAATAGAGAGAGAAAATATAGTATGGATGAAGTTATAGTTATTATCACAATAGACCTATCTAATCAGTCAAAGTGAAACTATGGAACATCATAGAAAGCAGATTGGATTAGATTTAAAGTATAAAATTTACACAGCCATGAACACCACTGGCAACCTGTAAGGAAGTTCCTATCAGCCTAGTTTGGCTAATATATAAATAAAATGAGGGCTGTGCCAAACATCTCATAGAGAGACATTTCCTGAAGATGCATCATTAGAAAACAAAATTGAATTTCAATATCTCCCAATATATATCCCCCCTTTTTTTAAAAAAGCAATTCACGTGAAAGTCATGTCTGAAAATATTTTTCCCTCACACAAATCCATGCCAGAAATGGCATATGTTGAAATGTGCCAAGTCAGGTTTACTCTTTCTCATAGCTGCCATCACCACAGACAATGGAACCATTCCTTGTGGTACAATTTTTAAACAAATAAAACATAAAAGTCAAGTCTTATCCACATTAGCAGTGTGATGAAAAGTATTCTACATATTTTTATTATCTATACTTCCACCATTTGGGAGAAAATTATTTCAAAGGAGAAGGGAAAAAATGAAGTTCTGCAGAAGACTATGGACTCCTACATTTATTTTGTTTACTAAATGGTCAGCTGGTGTATGGAGTGTGTTCTGTCTTTCTAAGACAATCATCTCCCCAACATCTTAGACTCCTTGTTTCAACAACTTGTATTAAATCTCAAGGGAAAAAAATCTAACCCAATTTTTCCCATGGAGTTTGTATCTAAAATAGGTATTATCATTACAGTAAGGCATGGTAAGTTCTTTGGTATAGATGACATACTCATTTTACTGCTGAGGAATCTAAATGATGCAAAGTGATGACCCCTGTGACTGAGCAGTTAAGTAGCGCTTATTAATTCTTATTTAAGTGCTCAGTGATTGGACACTAGTCAGTGATGGACATGCATCCTTATATTTGTGAACTTTTTTCCAATGTCTTGGATTATGAAAGTATTCTTGTTTGCCCTTTCCTTATTAGCATAGCTTGCCAGGAATTGTTTTAGGGCAGGGGCTGGACATAATGTCCTAGGACAGAAGGTGAAAAATCTCTTAGTTAGTTTCCAGAAGCTATTGGATGGTTGTTGAGCTTATGGCAGTAGATTAGCGATGGACATGTAGCCTTGTCACTTGCTGTGGTTGCTCAGATTTTTAAAGGGAGTTCTTACTACATTTTTGTCCAAAAGAACTCTGGAATGGGGGAATGTTGTCAGTAAGAACCCCTTTCTCTGGAGTTGCTGTATCAGTTTCTGGAGCAATTAAAGTAATGTATTGTGGAGTGAGTGGGCTCATTGGTAGTTCTGTTCAAATATGGGAACTGTTCCATAACTGCTTATAGAAAAAGAACCTTTTAGGCATGCAACACTATCATGGGAAAATGTTCTAAAACTTTGGCCCTCAAGTAAGAAAGCACTGTTCATTGATTGGAATCAGGAAGAATAAGTAGAATACAGATCTTCATATTTTGTACATATTTTCTTCCAAACAGCTGTCAGAAGAACTATGTGACCAACAAATAAAGATCCAATGGTGCTGCAGGAAAAATACTTGTGGCATACTGAAATGTAAATGATATGGCTTCATTCAACCTTTCCCTTATATGACTATAGATATTCTTCATAAATGGTAAGAATTAATTTAATAAATATTTGACATATATTTTGGGACAAGAAACAATGTTGTAATATGTTTAATCTTGGACAATAATAGAGATAATGCAGCTGCTCTAAACTGACATATGTATCATTGCCAATTATTATGCACATTTAATTTCCATACTGGAATACCTGCCAAATGCTTCTAAATTAGTTGGGTCTTCCATGGAAAAATAAAAATTCTATTATTCATAATGTACTGTACTAAAACAGCAATTTTATGTTTGGTTTCAAACCAAAAATCATTCTTCTGAAATTATTTCTGAAACTGGAATGTTATATAAGTGAATGTGGCCTTATTTGAACCAATGCTTTTAAGCTGTGTTATTTTCAGAACTGTCAAATTTAGGTTGCAAAATTATGGAGGATCATTAGATGAACTACAAAACTCTTCCCTGACCTCCAGTGCTCTGAATTTTTGCAGCTCATATCTGTTACCCTGCTTATTTGGTTATATGAGAAGTAATTATCAGGACCAAGCATATGGTGCACATGCAAATAATCTCCAGTTCAATCCATTGCATTTTGCATTTTCTCATATTACCAAGAAAGTTTTCCTCCTAAAATCCTTATCATTTCCTGCCACTCAGTATAGAATATATTGCAGCTTCTTTGGCTTCTGTGCTTCTTCCTATCAGAGGCAATATGAGGATGAATAACAGTTGTTGGAAAAAATAGCAAGAGAAAATACATTTGCTATATATTATTACCAGGATGTATTTATCTGCTTTGTTCATTTCATGGATAGAAGGATAGCAAAGAGAAAAATCCTGACTGAATCCTGATAGAAACCACTAAAATTTACTATCCCTATGCAATGAGAGATAGTACGGACTATATTTTGACCAAAAAAGAAAGAACAAATATAGCTACATGCTAGTTATTCAAAGTAATACATTGCTTAAACCATAGGATTAAACTTTGTATCACCTCAACTTGGTTTGCAGTAAGGTTTTCTCTTAGCATGTTCTGTAATTGTTCTGCTTCATAATCTCTTTTGACATTTGTGTTAAGACTTTTCAGATGTTTCTTTCCCATGTCAAATGGAGTAGCATTACTGAAATATTGAAATTATAATATTTTCTCTTTAGGGTATAAAAATATTTCCTAGAGACTGATGGAAAATAGGAGTTCCTATAAACTTCAGGACTCTGCTTCCTACCACCTTTTCATCAATGTAAAAGATAGAAATGGAAAAGAAAAAATAAGCTCACATTATGTTGCACATTGAATTGTTAATGATTGCAAAGAATTATTATTTTCTAGAGGAGAAGAAGAATGAGTTTCTGGATGATCTTCTACCTTATAATTACTGCTGGTGATTAATCAAAGTTCAGTAAGTACTTGATTAGAATTTTTTTCCTGTATTAAAATGATGTCTGTTTTAGCTTGTAGGAGTTATATAGTTTTATTCAAATCTAAACCCCACTGATTTAATTGTATTTTCATCTTCAACTACTTGGACATCAGGGGCATCATTATTGACAATTGTGAAACTAATTAGTTAATTGTTCTGTTGATCTGATCCAATAGGTCTTTTCTAATGTATGTTATAAAATGGTCATGAACCAGCTAAAAGCAGTATCTTATTACTTTTTACAAGGCAGAATCAACAATTTCAATGAAAACCTAAAGAAACTAAAATAGGAAATCTGAAATATTGTTGTATGGAGGACTATTTACTTTGGGAGTTTTTATTGTGATTTGATGGTTTTTCATAATTTTATTATTGTTTTGTGAGCTATCCAGATTTATGGCATATAAGATGAGTGACTCTTTTAAATAGATACATAAATATATGGCTTCATGTTATATTTTAGCTCAAGATCAAGCAGCTTTGGTCTTTTGAACTCCAGGGAGGAGTTCAAATATTTTGATATGGTACCACAAACATGCAATTTAAACCCAGCCCATTTTTTTTTATGTGTGTCATGATGCATGTAAAAACAGGGTGGGACTTTGGTTGCATAGTTGTGATCATTTTTTAAACCCTTCATCAAGTCAGGAAAAGGATTTGGTGTAAAAAAAAAAACCCCTCATTTTCGAAGAAGTCTTCTTCAAGACTTTAAGACTTCTTCAAGACTTCAAGAAGTCTTCTCCAAGCATTACTATCCTAAGGTTAACCAAAGATGAGAAGCAAGAAAGAACTCATACTGAAAATCTGTGGCTGTTTGGAGCCTAAGATGATATATTCTAGAAGTAAAAAAACTTAGTGAGATAAGGCATTCTATGTGCCTTGGTCTGTAGTCATGCCAGCCACATGACCACAGAAGCGTCTTCAAACAAATGCTGGCTCTCTTGAATCTGAATTAGAGATGAGCACTGGCCCTTAGAATTGGACATGACTAGCAGGAGAAATCTTTACCTTTTTATTGAGATTACTAAATTACAAATATAAAATAGAGTAAAGCATATATTTACCAAACATGGAATTATGTTGCAGCATATTTATTATTTTATTTAGAAAAATAAAATAATAAATATTATTATTTATAATTTATTATCTCTCCACCTTTATTATTTTTGTAAACAATTCAAGACAGCAAACATATCTAATACTCCTACCTCCTCCTATTTTACCAACAACAACCCTGTGAGAGCA
>JANHZU010003253.1:130222-143624 GCA_032468055.1 Acrochordus granulatus
TGCTTCCGGGTACAATTCAAGGTGCTAACATTGACCTTCAAAGCCCTTCATGGCATGGGACCAGGCTATCTGAGGAAACGTGTCACCCTGATGGGAAGTTCCAGGCCCACCAGAATCAGCAGAGGAGTCTTTCTCCGGTTCCCGTCAGCTAAGGAATTTCAGCTGGTGGGTCTAAAAGACGAGCCTTCTCTGCTGTGGCTCCTGCCCTATGGAACATCTTGCCCCTCGATCTGAGGGCTGCCCCCTCCCTGATGGCCTTAAGATCAGAAGGAAGGGCCTTAAGACCTGGTTCTGAGAGATGGCCTGGGGCTCCAGGGGGTGCTCATCATCATGGAGGTGGCTGATGGATTCCTAGCCATCCTCACCCTCTTTTTATATCTGAAATCTTTTAGCCCACCTCGCTAGACTGCTGGGTTTTTTATTTTATTTTAATGTGTTTATTGTTTTTTATTTTTATTTTTAAATGTTTTTAATTAAATGTTTTTAGTATTGTTAGCCGCTGAGAGTTTCTGGATTTCAGCGGCATATAAATAAAATCAATCAATCAATCAATATTCCTTGCATAAAATATTATTTTCTGGCAGAATTTTTCAGAAATGGCTTTCCCCTGTCTCCTTCCTAGGCCTGAAGGAAAGTGACTGTCCTAGCTGGCTTTGTGGCTAAGACAGGACTAGAATTCACAGGCTCCTTGTATCTAGCTCAATATCTTTAACCACTATACCCAAGTGACATCCTTATAGATTATAATATTAATTTCCTAAATTGCACTCATTGTTTTGTAATCATTTAAACTTCCTTCCTTCCTGAATTTGATGTTGTAATAAAAGAAAAATATTAAATAATCTTATCTGAATATATTCTAAATATTTATTATTAATTGAAAATCTGATTTTTTATAGAGTTAACAATGATCATGAACTTTGTAGAGCCTACAACTCAAGATGCATTAATTAAATATTTTTGGAGGGAGGTGTTTCATGTGCTGTTGTAATGGTATGTGAAAACAACTATGGGAGACAGAGGAAATAGCCGCAGCTTGGGGAATGGTCAGATAAGAGCTTGTCTTTAACTGGATGCTGTTGGACTGCATCTGCTACTCTACTAGTAAGCAGTTTGAAAGTTGTTGGTAAGCAGGTAATTGGCCTGCAGTTGCTTGGTGTTGTCTTTTTGCTGGATCTTTCATTATCAAGTAGGTTTTGCCAGATGTTAGCCACTCTTCAATTTCATCTCCACTCAGTATCTTGTTAAACTTCTTGGCAATGAATGGGTGTAGACTTGTCAGATATTCCAACCAAAAACCATGCAAAAACCATCTTCACCTGGTACTGACTAATTTTTGATCTAATTTTTGCCCTTTTCTCCACCATTTCTACTGTTATTATCATTTCTTTCATTTCAGCTTCTTTTTTTATTGTTATTCAAGTTGCATTCTTATTGTATTTTTTTGGGTTATCCCAGAGTTGTGCCCAGATCTGCACTGTTTCTTCTTTGTCAAGTATTGAGTGGTTCAATGTTCAACAGATGTCCAGGATTTCTAACATCGATTATGGTCCTTGTTGATCCAGGCAATGACCAAGCCAGTATAGGTTTCTGAAAGTTACATCTCACCATATTTTTTTATGGAGAGACGCTTTTTGTGTGGCTCCTCTGATGAGAACTATCTAATATGGTTGAACCTCTGGCATAGCTCTCATCCTCCTCAGAGCACACAAGCCCCACAACCATATCAATGTATTGCCTCACTGGGAGATCAGAGTAGGCCTCACTTGGGTTCAAGGTAGTGTCTCAATGGGGGTAAGGTATTACTGAAACTTAATTTATGTGCACTCTATGATTTACTGTGTGTGTGTATTTCATGAGTAGTATCTGCATGCACATGTGCACACTTTAGAAGGAATAGAAGTAGCAATTTTTAAAATTAGTATATAAACAGGGTTGAATTAGTCTATGGTTTAAAGATAAATGGATTTTCTTTATTTCAACTGGGAAACTGTTAATATTTTAAGACCAAGCTAAATCTAAAAATCCCAGGGAATTCCTGAAAACATTGCCTTCTGACAAACTAGCCATCAACAGACACATAAAGATAAAGAGATAATAAACAACTTGTATTTTCAGAAATAATTTCTTGCTCAAGATCAATATAAAAGGATTTTGAAAGCCTACCAAAGGAATACTGCAAGACAACTTGATTTGGGTGAAATTAGGAGGACTTAGTCTCTTTCTAACAATTTCTTCCTCCCCTGGACTGAAATAGTAATAGTCTATAATAGTCCTATTGCTTGCCTTAATTGTATTGTTGACTTTTCTGTGTTCCCAAGGTCTGTTGAGCATTCCATCACAATATCCTACATTTCCACTGCTAGCTGCAAATTACGTGGGGTTCACCTTTGATTTTATCCCCAAAACAGCAACCCTGTGAGCTAGATGGGGCTGAAGAGAATAACTGGTCCAAATTCAACCACTGGTTGTCCATAGCTATGTGTAGAATTGAACCTTTCTTATCTTAACCAACTCACACTGTTATAAACCCCCAAACCTGCCTCAATTATTTTTCCTTTCTTCAATTGATTACTTTAGCATGTCTGGCAGTCAGAAGATGATTTTACAAACATGCCATCTGTGCAAAGAAAAGTCTTCTGATGCTTCCAGTTACTTGTTGTGCTGGAAGAAGCAGTCAGAATATTACAAAGCATCTCGAGAAGGTGAATAGTCTTGCCTTCATGACTTGACCAGATGAGTAACATTTGCTCTACAGTACAGATTCTAGTTTGATACTAAAAAACAAAATTACAAAATGAATAACTTCAAATGGAGCCAATTACTCTGAGAAGTAATTGTCTCCCTTTCACTGGGTATGTTCAAGCAGAGGTTAATCAAACACTATAATTTGATTCCTGCATTCAACACAGGATTGGACTTAATGATTTGCGCTATCTGAAAATTTGCGGTCATGATTCAGATCACGACTGCAGACTTTATCTCATTTTTAAGCATCAAGAAGAGCTTTCTTCTTCTCAAGCTCTCTACCTGAGAGTACAATATTGCCTTGGAGAAATGGACTTTGGTAGGTTGTCACAGTTGGGTTGTTTTTGTACAAAACTAACAAGTTTTAAGGACTGTGTTGATACTTTACATAATACACTATCCAGAATTCTTCAACTGGGTTGGCTAAAAATTTGCAACATACAGTATATTCCATTCTTCAGGAGTAAGTGAGAACCAATCTATTTGCTTTTAATTTTTTTTAATTAAAGCACATTAGCTCTCTAATACTTAAACTCCTCAATTCTGTTTCTGCTCATAATGTTGATTGGTAAGTTATCTATTATTCACCAGAAAAAGTGGCCTCCCTAAATTGCTTTTCCATGAGAAATGGCATATAGTTTCCATTATTAAATCATACAAATGTTTTCCATAGCCCTGTGGCCTTTATTATCATTTTCAGCATGTTAACCTAATTCACCATGATTCATTTAGGCAGGCAATTGTCTCTATAATAAGATTGTGTTTATGCATTTTCCATAAACATATAAGCCAACTTCTCATCATATTTATATAAAGCATGTCCTAAACCCACAGAAAGTGGTATTGGTTGCATTATTTTGTTGGACTACATACAACTCATCAAATTACCATGCAGAAGAACAATATTATAAAAATTTCCAAATAATTTAAAGCTTACTAGGTTGCTGGAATAATGTGAGAAGGTTATCAAATGAACATGGAGTTAAACTGAACAAAAATTACTAAAGAAAAGTTTAATTCACTTGCTGTGATTGTCCCCCTTAAGAAAAGGCAGGTTCCACATAGCCTTATTTACAGATTATTTTAAAAAATAAAATATTTTTAGAGCTATGAAGGAAAACATTTCATTGGTGTGGAATTCTTTTAGCTATTTTTCTTCCTAAGCAATTCCCTGATAGATTATTCTTCTCACAGTAAAGAGACAATTATCACATGCATTTTCTTATTTTTTAAGGAAAACCTTAAATTGTGAGCAAAGCCAGGTTTTCAGATAAGAGTTCCAACCGGAATTACTTCTTCTCAGCTCTAGTGAGTATCCCTTGCCAAGAAAAGGATTTTTATTTTAAAATCCAACAAAAAAGCTATATTGAAAAAAAAAACCAGAAATGGAAACTATCTATAAAACATAGTGAAAGATAAGATCTAACATTTGTGACAGTGCTGAAAATGGTCACAAAAATCTTTCACTGTCATGTAAGGTTGAATTACTAACACTCTTTAGCTTATCTTTCAATTCAAGAGTAATATCTGAAAAAGTAATTTGGGTAGCATTTTAATGTAATTTATTTGCATTTTAAAGCAATATAAGCCTTTCATCTAATTTTGTGATGCAGTTCTTCAACCAAAAATACATATAAATATTTGTACATTTAGGAAAACTATACTCCAAAATGCTTATGTTAATGGAAGCTCAAATATTAATGGGATGTATATTTGGCTATGAACATAGTTAATTTTACTTAAGACCATGAACAAAAGTTTAAATTTATTTTCTTAAAACTGAAGGCAACGAAAACATTCCAACATCAGTTGAACCTGGCTAGGAGCAAAAATCATAATGACAGTTCCTGTATGCAACAGGGGATGACACATCTGCTTCCAGATTTATGGATGTCTCCAGTGAACTGATGATTCCTTATCCAAATTCTGCTGGATCAAAACTTTTCCTTAGATTCTTGGCAAATACAATTTAGTTTATGACATGTTTCAGCAAATAGCAGACCTTGATATTGAAGTTACAATTTGCATTGAATTGCACAAGCCTAGATGTGGAAAGACGATTTTTAATACACCTCTACTCAGAGGATATGAGTAGGATCCATAGAGCAATTCTGACAGTTGACTATCCAGCCTCTGTTTGAAGAACTCCGATGAAGGATAAATCAACACTTTACAAGGCAGTCTCATCCATATGTACAGCTACAAATGTCCTCCTGAACTTACTTCCTTGTAGAACCCTTTGATTCTAATCAGTGGTATCTAGGGATAGCAAGGGGAAGGGGTAGAATGACAAAGTAGTGTCACAGTGTTACAACGCATTATGAGTGCATTAGGAAGTTGCACACATATAAAAGCTTGTGCTGCTTTAATCACTCTGATGAAAATGGTAAGCTCCTATTGACACTCATGATTCTCATCTGGCTCTCCTGGATAATACTGAATAATGTTATACCCTGTTTTGTATGACAACCCTTTAGTTGTTTTCAATGTCTTTCAGTTAGTATTGTTGAGAATATGTTTTGTACTATGCCTTTGTGACTGTGTTTTATACTAGACATTACATTTTTATCATTAATTACAAGTGTTTTTAATCATTACAGAATTTTGGAAAATGCTTTTAACCACTTTTGATTTTAAGATTTTATTCCCCAGCCTTTAGTGATACATTCTTTATATTTATTTTTTAGAATATCCCAATATAAAGATATTTCTTAACAAAAATACACTTACACACAGGACACACACTTCTTAGGAAACACACCTGACTTCCTTATTTTGAAGAGCTATGAACTGCAGCAGAGCAATACAGACAACCACATACAGCTGCTTTTTATGAAATAAAATTCTAGGGAAATCATAGTATTTTCCCTCCACTTTCCATTAGACCCAGCAGGAATAGTACAAAGGTAGCAAAGTACTGACCTGTAGTTACACCAAAGATGATGTGACTTCAAGGTTTATATTTCTTATCTGACATTTTCATGTCTTTCTTTAGGGGACAGACAAAGTATATTAGAGATAGACAGATAAGACAAAGCCTGAAATTTGCTTATGGGCTCAGGGGATGAAAAGAAAAAGATGTTAGATTTCTTAATTTATAAAATACATAAAAAGCAAGAAGCAAAGCAGAAAAATACTCAATTAAGAGAAATGGGTTATAGTATGATCAGGCCATGCTAAATGTAAACAAGAGAGACATGGGCCAATAAGGGATGGATGGATTGATACGTTACTATCTCGATCACATTCCATATATACAGTTAAGACAAAATTGTATCAAATATCACTCTTTAGTATTATTTTTTCATGGTTTTATGTATAAAATGTTTAGGAGGGATTTTATCTATAAAATGTACATTTCCTAACACAATTTGTTTCCAGTCCAAACACAGATCCAAAAAATATGGCCATTTGATTTGCTTATCAGAGCAGCTCTGCCCAAATTGCTGTCCTCTGGATTTCAAGTCCCTTAATTTTAGCCAATATAAACTAAAAGAACACTGCTAAATAAGCCTGAAATCTTTGTTGTGCTTTCTTATGGCACTTAATAAATTATGACTAATAAAAGGTAACTCAAAAGCACTTGCAGATCCAAATGACTATACAGAATATATACATACATGTGCTGGATTTTGGAGAGATTAATATTTCTATGCAACTGGTACTGGAACTCACCATATGTGATCTGCAATCAGAATATTGTCCAACAGGTCTATCAAGCTTAATAACTCTGATTTTTTTTTTTACAATTCCAAACAGGAGAAGAGCAGGACCTAGATTAGGCCACTGTGCAAAACATAAATGTACGTAATGTGTCATTGGAAATAGTGACTGCAACATTGGCACCACTATTAACAACGAATCCCCCTCTGTTGTCACCCTCATATCCTCAAGATACAAAAAACAAATTGCATGCTGAATGTGGATATCAGATTACTCTTTTGCACATGTGACTAATTTTGGCCTCCATCTGAAGAGAAAAGTACAAAACCTGTCTTGAAAGTTTTTCAGATGGCTCCCAGCTTAATGTCCTTCTTCAGCATGGTTATTTGATATCTAAGGTATCAATTGATTTTTAAATTATAAACCATTTATTTGTTTCATTGAGCTCCACGACATTATAGAAGCACATTTCAATATGGCTTATGATATTAACTCAGTATATCAATACAGGCAGCATTAAGAAAAAACAGCCTTAGAGAATGTCATGAATCAGATTAAGAGGCAAGAAAAATGGGAGGTGAGAATCTAAACCAAATATATAAATAGGGATGGCAAAACAAAAGTTTCTTTCTTTTGCTGAGGGAGACATAAAGCAAAAATACACTGTCTAGACATGGACACAACAAATTATTATTATTATTATTTTGCCTAGACCTGAAAATAGAAAACAAATTATGGACTACTGGAAAACATTGTAAGAGCTAAATGAGAGATGTTGTAGATTACGTTTGTATAACTTATAACCAAACAGTAACAGAGGTCCATCAAACAATTACACATCAGGTATGCGAAACTCAGCATTCCATAGTTCAGTCTGAAAAGGGATTTTGATTTCTTGAAAGATTCAGAAGTGTATAAAACTCTGTTCTCTTCCACTTTGCTCTGCTTGATGAATAAAAACTGAACTTTGAGGCCAGAGAAGAAGAAAAAATGCAAAGATGTCAGGAGCCCCAAATGGAATAATTCTCACACCCCAAATGGAATAATTTATCACAGCAAAAATAAGTTGGAGAATTATAGCATGTGGCACATAAAATATCTATCATGCAGCTCTATAATTAAAACAATTAGTAGCCATTATAAATTGGAACTATAAGAAGTTAGGTCTATTTTTTCATCAAGCCTTCTTATTTCAGAAAAATAATCTTCTCCACCCTACCTCAGTTGATATATGTTTAACGTGAAAGAACAAAAGGTTAAAAAATATGTGACATGTAATTTTCCTTTTTAAAGAAAAGTCTAGCTTTTTCACCCTCATATACGATGGTCTCAGTATGAACATATGACAATCCTAGTCACCATATGTTTATCCTAGAGTGAATAAAAAGGAAATGGAGTTGAATGAAATCTATTTTATACTGGAGATGTTCCTGATTGAGTTAGTAGACTGAATCCTGAATTCATTTTCTCTTTCTCCTAATAAAATCATAAAGAAAATACATATAAGGAGTGAAATTATATAGAGGATACTGTAGCACGCAGTATGCTTTACTGTCTTAGATTCTAAGATAGTGATTTTAATAATAATTGAAACTACCTATTCTTACTTTGAGTTATACTCTTCATACGCAAAAGAATTATAATAGTATTAATGTTAAATAATTTCTCTTATGATTTAGACTTGTTGAACCTGCCAGCTAAAATAAGGATAGTGTCCCACTTTCTCTGCAGAACAAATGTGCATATTGTTATATAAGGATCATCCAGCAGTAGCTGGTATGAAAGTGAGATTTTTTTAACTAAATAATATTTGAAAACTAAAAGACAGTTTGGGTTAGTGGTAAACGCATCAGGTTAAAAACTGAAAGATTGTGAGTTCTGGTCCCACTTCATGCATAAAGCCAATTGGATGTCTTTGGGGCAGTCTCTCTCTCTCTCTCAGACCTAGGATGAAAGCAATGGTAAACCATTGCTAAAAAAGTTTGCCAAAAAACCTGCAGGGATTTGTCCAGGCTGTCTCTGAGAATTGGACTTGATTGAACAAAGAAAAATAAAAATTACATGTCCCAATCTGAATGTAGAGATAAGAAATGCCTCAGAGGAAAGGGTGGATATATTGAAAATGAATATTCTCAAGACAATGAAAACATGTCAGTAGAAAGGACAATTGCGAAAACAGCATTCAGTGGAGAAAACATGTAAAACAATCACAAAGCATTTGTTGTGAGAAGTAAAAATCAATGGGAAATAGCTATGAAGGAGGAGGAGTATTCCTTGGGAGAATAGCATTTAAGAACTATAAACAGAGTTGAGGGGATGATGATGTATGATCCCTGATAGCCAGCAATAACACAACATAGCTTAGGGAGGAAAACAAATCAATATATGCTTTGTACAAGTTATTTCTTGTCTTAGAGAAATATAGTTTTGGTTAAAGGGGCCAAGGATGTATTGATACATGCAACTTAGCTTTGGTCATCAGGAGTTCAGCAGCAAAGGGGAAACTAACCTACATGTAACAGGTAGCTCTGGTATAATGTAAGACAAGAAAGAGAAAGAGGACTGGGAAACCACATTATATCTACAGATCAGAAGGTGGAAGAGAAGAAGAAAAATTTGTATACTTTCTTAGTCTTGTTGTTAGGAATCCACTACTGGTGAACCTTATTTCAGAAGGCTCAAAGAACTTTTTTTCTAAGGTAAGCAATGTTTTTTTAAGAAGGGGAAGTATTCAGAGCTAGCTCTTCAACTGCTTAGCTTTCACTTAAGTTAGAGATGGGAAAAAAATCTTTAAAGAATGTTCTCTTTGATATCAGCAAATGTTTCAAAAGGAGAACTATTCAGACCTGGCTGTTGGGTACGTAGTTTCACCTTGAGACATGAAAAATTAACTTTGCATTCATTATAGCTTCACCAGATAAGTATTTCAGAGGATGTGGGAGTGAGGGGGAAAGGGATATATGTCATTTTATCTGGCTTCCTTGTGAGTTGAGTTCCAGAAATCTTCCCCACCCTTTGGGCTCACTTGCCTATGTGGGGTTACATTCTTCTGATACTGAAAAGCAAAGGAAAGCTGAAGTAAAATTGGAAGCAGTCTGTATTTGATTTTTCACTTAGCAACTGAGTTGCCAGGTCCAATTGCAGTCACTAAATAAGGAATCTTAATAAATACGATTCAGTAACATACCCTCTAGATTAAAGAGGGCATTGTAAGACTTAAGCACATGCCCAATCTGGTGTCCTGTAAGTGTGTGTATTGAAACAATTTGTAATAACTAGGAGGGTGTTTTAGACTGCTTGTTAAACCATCAAACTGTAGATGAAAATCTTTGAGATATAACAGTGACTTGAGATAAACATTTATAGAATAGTGATTTCATCTTTTGGAAACAGAAACTCTTGTCACCAGTGATGTCCTTATGCTCAAACATCCTCCTCTTCCCAAACTGTTAGCCAAATTTTCTTTCCCACATTCAGCTCCTCTATCACAACAAATCTGTGAGACTGGTCAATATGACCCAGATTTGCATGTATCCCATTTGTGTTTGTCAATTTATAGATGCTCATTTACACTTACTAAAATGTATATAAAGAATGGCTTTGATTATTCAAAATGTTGATTGGGATTGTCATGTTATTTTTAGTATTTCTATTAAAACTTTAACATTTTTTTTTATTTTCTTAGGGCAAAACGTCCAAAAGTTTGTTGTAACTGGTAGTATAACCAGTTATGCACATAAAGAAGAAGTAAAGCCCTTATTACTTCTAATATGTTTTTTACCTTGCAAATTTTGTTATGCAGTTCAGAGTGTGTCATATATGCCTCATTATTGTATCCATGTGTATGTATGCCTTTGAATCAGTGTTGATTCCTGGCAGCTGCTGGACTAGTACTTGCAGGGTTTTGTTTTGTTTTTGTAAGATTGAAGAAATGATTTGCCAATGCCTCCTTCCTAAGGCTGAGAAAGAGTGACTGGCCCAAGGCTAACCAGTTGGCTTGGTGCCTAAGGTAGAATTAGAACTCCTGGTCTCCTGGTTTTTAGCCTGATGACTTAACCATTACACCACACTATTCTTGTTATACTGAAATTAAAATGTTGCTCTAAAAATGTGGATAAACCAGATTCTCATCCATTAGTTCTTCCTACAAGCATCCACAAGCTAAATATAATAGACAGGCACAATATTTACATGACAACACCAGCACAAACAAAGTCAAAACTCATACAGTGCATCATTATTAAGGTGATAACCATCACCTATTTGGATTTGGAGATTATAAATTAATTGTTCCTTAATCATGATGAATACAGAGTGGCAACTGGAGGTCAGCATGTGACTTCGCAGCCATTCTTTTCTTCTATCCATAACCCTATAAAATCCCATTTTATGAGATTAAATTCAATCTCCTACTTGGTGTAAAGTCTACTAAACCATCCATAAACCAGTCCTGAGGGATGCTCAACTAGACCAACCTCTGTAGAGAAGTCCACCAACGTTCCAGGTAAAAGGTTTCACTGCTTATCAGCTCTTATTATCAATAAATTACTCCTGATTTTTGGTCTAGATCTTAAATTTTAAACCACCTATTTCAGCAGAGAGTGGGTAGAGCATCCTTTTATATACGTTTGGAGTACTATCGTACCCATTAGTCCCTTTATGCTGCCCCAGTGTGGTGGCTAAGAGTTATTCTTGGGAGGGATGAGAAAGGCATCTTGGGAATATGCACTAGCAGAATGTACTTTCAGGATGATGCAGCTGAGAAGATCAAAGCAGTTGCCCAGCTAAGTCCACAAACATAATACCATGCCTGAAATGTGTTAACTTTATTTTATATGTAGACATTTCCCATCAAGTAGATGCTTTAGAATCATAGAATTGTTAAATAGCTGTTTCATAATAGAAGATTGATTTATTTTTGTAGCCATTTTTAATGGAATTTAATAAAAGCCATTAAAACAAAGCAATAAAAGGTCTGTTTATATGCGTATAAAATAATTGGCATAGAATTGGTCTAAAAATAATTGGCATAGAATTGGTCAAAGTTCACCAGAATTCTTTTCCTATGTATCAGCTTAATTACTAAATGAAATAAATTATCTAGAATCTTACCTAGAATCTATTATTATATTTAAGTTCTCTATGTGGCTCTAGTGTATGCATAGTATGGGTGTTAACTGGGTAATCAAAAGTGTCACTTTTCCCTATGGATAGAATATAAATCTGGGTCTTATTTAATGCAATATTTATAGATGATAATGACTTATGTTATTAGAGTGCCTGTCCTCAGATATTTGCATCTAATAGAATTTTTCATAATTACAAGGAAACAGATTAGAATTTGTTAAGACAGAAGGTCATGTGTCTGTCCATGGAATCTGGGTGTATTCCTGTCATTTTCCACTGTAAAGTGAGCAGATTTTGCTGACTTTCTGAAAATGTATTTCTCTGCTAATTGCCCCCTCAGGAGCAATATGTCAGCAGTGGTTCTTCTCCAAATCTCATATAATGATTAAAAATGGAGAAACCTAGATGAAGAAAAGGTCAGTCTATAATTTCCACTTATTGTAACAAACAGAGGTAATGGAAATGCTCCATCTTTTGCACATATCTTGGAAAGACATTTTTCTCCTGTTAGACACCCTTTCTCCCCAAATAAATTCTAGAGATTCTGGTTTCATTGCATTGTATTTAATTTCTGTTTATGAGATATCACCCAGTGATGCTAATTAGGTTTAATTCTCTTTCTTATGCCCTTTTCCATCAAAAAATTAACTTTTAAGCAAAGTTTAATTATCCCTTATAAGTGATGGAAATATTATTCACTGCAGTGGAAAAGTGGCTGAAGAGTTCATTGCTGTTCAGATATGAGGCTTTTCACATTCAGCATGTCATATGGAGCACTTTCTTACAGGAAATATACAAGTGTTGTATATTTGTATTCATCTAGTTGAAACAATTGAAGTGAACCATTTGCCTCCTTACATTTCATTAGAACCACTTATGCAAGAACACACTTAAGTACTATCTGCTAAGAAGGCGAAAAACCCATATTGCTGGTTTTCCATTGCTTTATTGTATGCTGCACAATTAAACCTTGTTAACTGTGTGGATTCTCCTTGTATAAAATGCACAGCTGCTTTTCAGTATAAATCTATAAATCATTAACTAAAAGTAACAACATCTGAGGATATTGTAATGCCCCTGAACAGGTGTTTTGACACCTGGGATACAAGAAATCTTGACTTTGGGACACTTTAGGTAGAATCATGGAGAATTTATGGAGTATTTGTGGTAAGTTGGCATGGAGTAACTTACAACAAAAGCAATAGACTTCTTATGAATTCTTCAATTTGTAAAATGCATGTATTAAATGGAGTCAGGTTTCCTGCCTACTAAATAATATTAGAATGCTAACTAGAGTCAGGGAGATCTACTATAAAATTCAAAATAAAGTTGATCCTCTATGGATTTGGCTCTAAATGGCAACTGTACAAAATCAATTTCTCAGAAGTTCAATTTGGGATTGGAAGAAAATAGATCAGTAATTAGTAGGAACCTATATACATGATGAATGTACACATCATTTTCAATACTTACAGTCATGAGAAAAAGAAAGTATACCCTCTTTGAGTTCTATGGTTTTACATGTCAGGATTAGTAAAACAATCTGGTCCTTAGCAGTTCTTAGAAGGAGGTAAATACAACCTCAGATGAACAACAACATGTGGCATATTACATCATGTCATCACTTATTTTACAAACAGAAAGCCGAAATGGAGAAGCTGTGTGTGAAACACTTAGTACATCTTATGATTCAGAGCTTGTAGAACCACCTTTAGTAGCAATAATTTGAAATAATTGTTTTTGTTATGACTTTATCACTCTCTTACATTGTTGTGGAGGAATTTTGGCCCACTTTTCTTTACAACATTGCTTCAGTTCATTGAGGTTTGGGGGAATTGTTTATGTACAGCTCTCTTGAGGACCC
>JANHZU010003254.1:48149-85885 GCA_032468055.1 Acrochordus granulatus
GAGGACGGAAGGAAGGAAGGAAGGAAGGAAGGACGGAAGGAAGGAAGGAAGGAAGGAAGGAAGGAATTACACACATAGCTTTCAGTCCCTTGGAGGAAAAGAGATATCCAATGTATATCTGAAAAATTTAAGCTGAAATATAATATTTGTACATAAAAAATTGCAAGTGAGTTTGTAGAGAGAAGGATACAGTATGTGTGTGTGTGTGTATGTGTGGTTTCCCTCCTTAGGAGGTCATTATAATTCTGGAGTATTAGTTAGGCTAAGAGGTGGTGAATTTCCAAGCTCAGTGGAAATTAACCCGCTTTTCATCCTACTTTCTTATCCAGCCTGTGGTTTCTTGAAGTTGATAAACTTGAGCTTGCAGCATTCCTTGGTGTTGGCTACCACTGGCTATTCTTGGGGTGTCAGGTGACCATTAACTCCTAGGGGGCCATACCTTGCTTATTCTCCACTGTTACTTCCTCCCAGCAAAAGAGACTGGAAAAACCTAACGAAATAATTTATGTAGCTTTGCTCTTAGTCAACTGCAACCAGGTTATCCTTTAATGAGTCCTGTAGGTCATAGTCCCATCTCATGGAAATGGACAAAAGCACTCATTGTTACACAGGCAGATCCTTGGAAGTGAATCAGCAGTATTTTGGCCCCTTTTTAATGCACATAAATAAAAACCAAAACTGGTGTTTCAGATAGACATTTCAACTGACAAAGAAATTGCTGTCATTTTAATAAGGGCTGGTGGCCACTTGCCATTCCGAAGTAATGTGCCATTTGGATGATTTTTCTGTTCTTCATTTTCAGAATGATTAAAGCAAAGGAAAAAGAAGGGGGCAGATATGACTTTCCAGATTGCCTTCTGGGGGAGTAGAAACTGCAATGCAATTGAATGTTCATTTTGCTAACAAACAAGAAACAGCACATCAGAGCCACTGATTAGGAAAGTGGCAGAGTTTTTATTCTAACAAATCAATCCCAAACTCTGTGTCCTTTGATACAAAGTGAGGCATTATTATTCCTTAGTTTGCACTTTTGATCTTCTCTTAGCTAACTTTCTATAACAGCTTCAACATTTGGCCAAAGATCAACTATCTTTATTACAAAGAATTGCTTATTATGATAGATAAGAGATAGGGATTAAACTACAGAGACAAATGGCAAACAATGTAGTTTATTATTGTCTTTCTTGTGTCCTTAGAGTAGTTAGATCAGGAATAAGGAGTAATGATGCCCAACCAGGCCCTGTACAATTATGGGAGACATCCAGAGTGTTAATCTGAGTCTCTTTCTCCTCCCAAAATACAATTTCTCCTCAGCCCCCCTATGCCAATGTATTTTTTCATTGTTTTCCACCCACTGATGAAAATAGTACCAAATGTGTGTGAGTATCAAAGAATCCACAGTACTAAAATAAAGGTAGGGTTTGATATAGTAATTGATTATTTGTATTGCTGTAATTGGAAAAAGTATCAAAGAACGTCCAGTGTTGCCCCATACTATGAATGGGATTATCTCTGTTGCTAAAACCTTGTCCTCATCCCTTCCCTTAATGGAGGATAGATGCCCAGGCCCAAAGTAAAATGTTTCACCATCGTGTATTAAATAAAAATCCCTGGGAAGGATTCATCCAATATGCTAAGGCAAAGACTTACTACAGTGTGTAGGTGAAGATTTCTCAGTCATCCAGGTGAAATTGTCTGGAGGTTTTCATGGCAACTGGACTTCTTTTCCTTTTGTCTTATCCAAGCAGCTCCTTCAGTCTAAGAAAAAAGTTGGTCAGGGAACCCCTTATATGTCTTAGGTGGACAATAAGGGGATGGGAGTAGGCAGAGAGTTGTTAGGGTGTTAATGCCACAGCGTGTTCGCTCAGTCCTTCAACTGGTTCTGGATTCAGTTCAGTCAAACCTCAAAAAATAATCAGTTGTTGGGATCAATCTTTGATCCATTCCTGCTCAATCCAATTTCTACTGCTTTATCTGGCCATTTGTGATGTACATGGCTTTTATAGGTAAACTAGCCTCCAGTATTCTTACAGAATGTTCTTCCATGTGTGCATTGTTCTTTTTTAATGTCTTCCACTTCAGTCTGTCTTATCTTCCATGCTACGATTCTTTCAAGTTCTGAGCATCTCAACCAAGGCCATGTTTCTGTTTCCTCTCCCTGCTGGGTAGGAGTCTGGCTCTACCTCCTGTTCTTCCTGTCTTGCTGGGCATTTTTGTGCAGACCTGAATACGAGCAGGGAGATTATGTTGCATCAGATGATCTGCCCAGCTGGTTTGCTTTGCCCTGAAGGACTGGCCATTGTTCCAAATGCTGATGACCATGCTTGTCCAAGAGGCTACTACTGCCCCCAAGGCAATATTGTGAGTATTGTTCAATCAATTAATGCCAATGTCTCCTCTCTTGACTATTCATCAAAGCTTTCCTTTCCTCAAAAGCAAAATCTGCTTGTTGCTCATCAGTGTACAGTACTGTGCAAAAGTCTTGGGCCACCACTAGATTTGTTGTTTTAGCAATGACATAATGACCATATACAATTATGTCTCAGTCTCTTCATTAGATACAACTGGAAAATACAGGAAATTTGTATGTAGCATTCAAAAACAGGAAAAAGCAGAAAAAGCACCTTCCATAGGCTAAAGGAGCCAGTGTTTAGCCCTGACTGTTGAATACTGACTTTTACCTGAAGAAGCTATTCTGTTCCAAAAATTGTGTTTGTTTCCATTTTGTGTACTTATTTCCTCTGTTTTCTATTTGGATCTTAACACAGAGACTGAAAAATGATTATGAATGGTCATTAAAACTTTGCTAAAACAAAGCAGGTGGTGTCCTAAGACTTCTGCCCAGTACTGTATTTAATAGAAGAGAGAAGTTGATGCACATATTTTTTATGCATATATTTGTGTCCAAAATTCCTAGAAGAGGTAGGGCACTTTTAACTTGCTGTTATCTCAGAGTAAGATGAACATTTGCACTTTCCTGCAAATTGTATGTACTGTAAATTTATTTGCCTTTCAAGAGGAATGGCAACTTCAAAAAAATACACATTTCAAGTGTTTTATATTCAGTCCTAGGAACTCCAAAATTAAGTTATTCATATAAGCACTTCTGATGCAAGAAACATTATTTCCCTCAATGATCTGGGGCAAAATCACAACAGAACAATCACTTTAGCTCATGGCTCAGTGCCTGAGCTGTGGAAACTTAAAAATGTTCATTCCTGTATCAACCATGAAGTCCAAGATTTTTAAATAAATGACTAGCTCTCAGCATTCACCCTGATTTCTCACATTGTGTGATTAAAAGGAATTCGATCTAGAGAAATGTGTGCAAGCAATCTACTTGATAGGATAGAATGGTCTTTAACTTCTCAAATCTATTTTATAAAGTTGTTGCATGGAAGCCTACTCAGAAAATCTACCAGAATTGTAGGTATTTTCAAGGATAATTAGAAAGCGGCAATGAAAGGAGGAAAATGAGTCAGTTTTAAACTGACTGTTCATAAAGTGAACACAAAGAACTTTGGGCATTTTATTGCGTCATAAGCATGTGCTATTATGCCATCACTACTTGCTTTAAGAGACAGCTTTGGTTCTTTCTTTGGCTTCCAGCATCCTCATGCAAAGCCATGTCCTAATGGGACTTATAGTGATCAAAGGGGACTAAGCAAAGCTGAACACTGCTTGCTATGTCCTCTGGGCAAGTATTGCTACGAAGAAGGACAAGTACCTCAAGGAATATCAAAAACAGTGAGTACGCCAGTGATGCTGTCTCAGACAACCAACTCCAGTCTTGGTCATCTATGACCTCTTTGGATGTTCTTTCCCAATTTCTATCCTTGTACTTCCTCCCACCTGTCTTCTGATATTAGACAGTGGCCCCCCTATCTTTTTTAATATCTTTTGGAAGAATTTGCAGACTGGGACACTTTTAGAAGAGCAAACCAAAGTGACTGTCACATTGGGCATGTTAATTGCTTCAGAAGACTTCATTCGAGAGAGGGAGGGTAAAAGGAGGAAGAAAACAGGACCCCTGGTTGATTTATGTTTAATGTCATCTGTGATGCCCAATTTGTGGACCTTCTACATTCCAGAGCTCTGATTCTTTGACCAGTTCAGCTGTAATGATTTACCTGTGCTTTGTTTAAACAGTCATCACAAATACACTTCTTGTATTCTTGTTCTTCAACAAGAACCTTCTCCTTTCAGATTGTACTCTGCTCTCCCTAGATACTAGCTGAACTTCATGTAACTGACAGTGTAGACATGTGTGTGCATATTTTCTTCTAGACTGGAGATTGCCCCTTGGGCTATGCATGTCCTCCAGGGACTGGTTTCCCCTTTTCTTATCCATGCCTGCCTGGCTTTTACTGGAATAATTCCACTCTGGATGCAGAAGATGTATGTCAACAATGCCCAGGTGGATTCTACTGTGATTCTGTAGCAATGATCCTACCCAAAATCTGTCCAGTGGTAAGTTGGTAGAAAACAAAATAATCATTTTGCCACATGAATGGAATTTGCAGCACAACATGGCATATGATGTGCTTCTGTTCAGGATGCCAAACATCAAATCCTTTTCCAAGATCTTTCAGACCTGTTTTCTAGCTTCTCTGGGGCTTATTTCTTCCTCTAATAGTCAAATTCTTCAGTCTCCATTGGACTAAAAACAGGGTTTCTTTTCCTCACATAAGGAGCATTTCCCTGTTTTGGATAACTGTAGTTGTCTTCTCTTTTATTAAGGAAGATGTTCTTTTAGTTGCATAAGGATCTGCAGATATTAAATTAAATTGGAGGAACTCTAGTTATAGGTATATACCAACAAGATCTTTGTTTTTCAGGGGTTTTATTGTCCTCCTGGTAGCGAACAGTCTGAAGCTTGCCCAGAGGGAACTTATGGAATCAGGAAGGGATTGAGAAGCCTTCAAGAATGCAACCCCTGCAGAGCAGGTTTTTACTGTGCCATTCCAGGACAGACCGCCCCGAGTGGCCGGTGTGAGGCTGGATTCTATTGCTGGAGAAGAGCTGTGTCATCAGTAAGCCCTTGCATGTATATTTATTGTCTTTCTCACCTCACATTCCCATGAAACAATTGTGGCATAGCTAGTTATGTACATATTTGTCTGTTCCACTTAATTATGCAAAGACCTAACTCTCCAGAGAAATCTATAATGCCGGGAAAAATGGAAGGAAAGAGAAAAGGACAACCAGCATCAAAGTGGATAGAACCTGTTCTGGCAAAGATAGGTATACTGTTGGAAGAACGGAAGGACCAGGTTGAATTAGGACATTCTGAAGAAGATCTGTGCTATCAGTAAGAATTGATACCAGCCTGATAGCAAAAAGTCACTTCTACCTTGCATTCGATGATTCGTAGCATGGAATGAATGGACATTCAGTCCAACCTCCACTTCACCTCTGCCTTCAGATCCTAGATATGAAACCAAATATTGACTCCTAAGAAAGGAATAAAGCACTCAGCATTAGTCTCCATGCAAATTAAATTTGGAAGAATGTCTCTGTCCTGTATCATCTTTCTCTCTGGCACATTCTGTAATCACTTAATTATGCAAAGACCTAACTCTCCAGAGAAATATCATTTTGGAATGTTCTGCTGAAATCTAGGAATCTCTTCCTCTCTTTCAGATGCCCACTGATGGAATCACTGGGAACATTTGTCCACCAGGTACATATTGCCCCATTGGGTCATCTGCACCCATCCTCTGCCTTCCAGGAACCTATAGTAATACCAGTGGGTTGAGATATCAGAAGCAGTGCTTGGACTGCCCACCTGGGTGAGTGTCAGCCTTCCCACATTGACCAGAGAGGAAACATGACCAGATGAGCTAATTCTATTTTATTGGCTACATTAAGAGAATCTTGCAAGTCTGGAAGTACAAATCTCCTGCTGTCTTTTACAGCCAGGGTTAGGAAGATTGGACTAAAGACCTGCAGGAAGATTAAGTCAGGTAGCAAATATAACATGAATATCACATGAATTGTGCTACATATTAAGTATTATATCTGTTGGAAATAGAATTGCAATTTTCTGGTGCACGCTTCCAAATTTACATAACCACTGGAGAAATACAATTTCTGTTATAATATATGAGATGCATTAATGCTCCTGTTTCATGTTTCAAGGTGATTTGGGGGGGAAATGGTAATTGGAACTGAAGAATTAAGTTATGAGCTATGTTTAATCTCTGGTTGAAGTCCAATGATGAATAGTACTGCATATCATCTAGATAAAGCATATAAGAAAGCGAAGACTTGCTGATCAGACTAAAAATGTGTCTTCTTCAGTATTTCTTTTCTCTCTCTTTTTACAGTCAGATCCCTCTGGGAAGCACAGAAAAAAGGTTTCACAGCCATGATTGTTCCATATTAGTTAGTTACCTTTCCCCAGTGCTTAATAGTCAGAATCAAGTTACTTCATTTTACAGTTATGATTATTAAAAGCATTATTAAACTTACCCTTTATCAATTTGTTGACTCTTTCTTTAAAACATCTGGATTGCACTAACTCCTTTTATTATTTTCCCATGGAAATACATGACATGGATAATATATATCATAAGGATAGCCATGCTGCATCAGTAACAATTGACATGGTCACTCACAGTTGATACATTTTCACCAAGGCCAAACAGATGTTTCTGGGTACTCACAAGCAGGAGGGGAAAACATATCCCTTCCACTGTTGTCTGCAATTGGGGTTTGGAGGCATGCTGCCTACAATCACAAGGTGATAGTGAGATGGGGAGTTCTAGTCCTGCGTTAGGTATGAGAGCTGGCTGGGGGACTTTGGCCAGTCACCAGGACACTGGAAGTTCTAGTCCTATCTTAGGTATGAAAGCCAGCTGGATGACTTTGGGCCAGTCACTCTCTCTCAGCCCACATCAGGCTCAGACAATAAGCTGGCCAGTTAATTTCTGGCACAACCAATGTGTCACTATTTGGTTGATCCAAAACTGAACATTGTACCTGCAGAAAAACTCGAGGAAGAAAAAAAAACTGGTCCTCCACGAGTTTCTCTAACCCCTTTTAAGCCATCCAAGTTAAATGGATATCATTAAACATGAAACTGGATGTGTGACATTCAAGAATTGCACCCAGTCAATCCCATCTTGAAAAACATCTTGTCTAATTGATTTAAATGAAGGATGTCTAAACAAAGGACACTATTTCCATACTTTAAGATGCACCCATGCTAATATTCTGCATAAGGTAGCTAACAGACCAAATGTAAAAGCAAGCAAATTAATACAATAAATCTTTTTTTGTTTGAATATTAGGCTTTACTGTGATGGGACAAATACCATAGCCCCAACTGGGCCATGCAAACCTGGTTATTTTTGCACTGGTTCTGCCAGAACATCCACCCAGATGATGGTCAAAGAAGGGCATTATACTCTGGAAGGGGCTTTCCAGCCAGAGCCCTGTCCATCCGGGACTTTCCAACCGGTGAGAGGAGTCAATGGAATACAAATGAAGCGCGCACTGAAGCTCAAACTAGCTAATAGGTGGAGAAGATATTTTCATCATGAAGCACAGAGTGAGAGGATAGACTTATTTGATTTGGAGTGTGCTGATGTACAGCTCTAATTAGGAATAAAAAGAAACATAGGAAAGACAGCCTCGCAGTTAATGACAGTGGCTTTGGGTGATTAAACCATAAGTTGGCTCATCTTTTGATATCTCAAAAAAGCACTTGCTTTGAGTTGTTAGGCATGCTATTTTTTTCATAAGCAATGACTTGACTAATTGTCTAAATGGCAAATTATTAGTCTATTTTAAAACTGTTATGGGTTCTTGGTCCTGAGTCTCATTTATATAGAATAATACTTATTTCCTTTCTACCTTCTGCTTCTGAATTTCTTTGCTCCCCCTGGATGGTGACCAGCAAGAAGGTCATGAGCCAAAGAAAGCCATTCTGGAAGTGCATTACTCAGCAGTCTCATCTCTTTCATCCCACTGAGCCTGGGGATTGAGGGTTTAAATTGTTTCTCTGAAACCTAAGTGGATTTTCCTTTCAATCTCCTCTCCTTCGTATTTTTCCAGAGCCTGGCCCAGTCTGCCTGCAGAGAATGTCCAGCTGGCATGTTTTGCAATCACACTGGCCTCGTGGAACCACTGGCTTGTCCCAAAGGGCATTACTGTCCGGCTCGAAGCATCCTGCCTCTTCTTTGTCCAGAGGTAAGTTTTAAATCCATGGAAACCCACCCCCCAAAAGCAAAGTTAACATACAGGTGGTCTTTGATTTATGACCATAATGGAAGCTGCCCATTATGGTCATAAGTCATGATAGATGTAAATCATGTCACTCATGTGATTGACTTACTTTTACAACCTTTTTTGTAGCAGTCATTAAGTGAACATCACAGTCGTTGAGTGAACAAATGGTTCACTACGGGCCAGTTTTGTTGAAAACAGGAAGTTAATGCTGGGTTTCGGCAAAACTATTACAAAATACAGTCATGTGACTATAGGATAAAAATGTAAGCTGACTACAGAGTGCCTAATAAGTGATCGCATGACCTCAAGGGGGCCCAGCTGTTGGAACTTTGGAACTGGGTCATAAGTACAGGTATAGGTAAGTCCGTCATTATTTGAATGATTGCTAAGTCACCAGTTATAAGTTGGGGACCACCTGAGTGGTCTTAAGGAAATTTCCAAACCTTATAGAAAGGCATATTGATTAATGAATTGGCCAAATCAAGTGATTGTTATACCAAAAAGATTTCACTCCTGTATTCTGGGGCTACAGTCTAGGGCTGTAGTGGAAATTCCAGTGAATATTAGAAATATTCAGACCCAAGTTCCAAATTTTCCATGGCCCTTATAAAGCCATACAATCTTGGATTTCTGGTTTGAAAGTTGGGTGAGTGGAAGAAAATTGTCTTTTGTGTGCTATCATTTGCCTTGGTTCCTGATACATTTACCCCATTTGATTTAGGGCATGTATTCAGATACCTTACATGGCACAGGACCAGGTACGTGTAAGCAGTGCCCTGCAGGCATGTATTGCAGCAAGCCTGGCTTGGTGGCACCTGAAGGACTTTGCCAATCAGGTTATTATTGCTTCCAAGGATCTACAAGTGCCTCTCCAGTAAGTCAGTGCTAAAATCCCCTATCCTGCTTTGTTTTGATAAGCTTGCAACCATTTTTCAGTGGTCAAGGAGATGTCCATGGCTCCTTCCAGACATAAGGTTTGAACGGCCCAGGTTGACCAATCCCCATCTACCTTAGGTTAACATTAGTAAATCTGTCCAAGCCAAAAGTTGCAAAGGAAGAGAAATCTATTCAAGATGAGTCAAGTGGGCTCCATCATTTGCCTTTGGGGGGCACAGATTCAATTTTGACATCTCTACTTCAGTCCTGAAAACCCTGCCTGAAAACCTGGATTGGTTGCTTGTCAGTGTTGACAAATTATCTGACTGAGTACCAGGCAACTTTCTTTTATCACAGGTTGCATAAGTCCTAGATCAATTTCAGATTATCGTTTTCTAGGAAGGAATATCCCCCAATTTCTGTGCTTTGTCTTGGACATGAAAATTCAAAAAAGCAGAGAAATCAAAGCAGTTTTCAGATGACCACAAACAGACAAGAAAGAGATCTGATTGCTTCATAACCAGATCTGTTTCTGGAATCATTCACCAAACAGTGACAATTCCAATATCGTTTGAGTCAATGAAAATATACCTTGGTCTTGTTCCTGTGAGAAGGAACCCTTGTTCTCACCAAAGATGCTTTGAGATACTCCCCCCCCTCCCCCAAACCTGGACAGTCGCCATCAGTTGGCCAGGAAAGGCTGTGATCAATCTTATTCCAGCCTTAGGCTACCCCTGATCTAAAGCCTAAGTAGATCCCTCAAATTTGAAAACTGCGTGCTTGGCATTAGAATCTCTCCTGGGTATAATTTGGCTTCTTTTTCTTTTCTGAGACTGGGCCCCCCTTTGGGGGTCTATGTCCTGCTGGGCATTACTGCCCAGCTGGCACAAAAGACCCCAGGGAAATGCCCTGCCCAATCGGGACGTGGAATGAACAGAAAGGAGGCCAGGATTCCAGCTGGTGTCGACTGTGCCCACCTGGATTCTTTTGCAGCAGCCCTGGCCGCACTTCCCCCACAGGACCTTGCGCTCCAGGTGAGAGGGTAACGATGCAATTGCAAGCATGTTTTTAATTGCAATTTGGAAAGGAAGTCTCATAATATGATTCCTTCCCTAGAGAAAGCTGACAGCTTAGCTTATATAGCAGGTGCTTCGGTTGAGTGTTGCCTCCCACTTTAGTATTTCCATCTTTCCAATGTTAAGTACTTGGGCAAGAAAAGCTATGAGTTCAAGTATGTTCCAAGCTGTGAAGCCCACTTGAACTAACTTCTCTCTCTCTTTTCTTGGACTATTGGGAATCTAAGGACTGTATAACTGTCCTAAACAAAATGTGATTTAGAAAGCGTGACTCCTGGATATCAATAGAGGAATTTAGCCTTGAGCTCTTATATCATTTTCATTTCCATCTGGTTTGAATTTTAATATAATGTGCATAATAAACCAGTCCTAACCTGTTGTCTGCCAGATTTTTTTTTAAAGTTATTAGTAGAAATGTCAGCATTAGGAATTCAGGGAATTGTGATTCTACACAGCTGCAGGGCACTAAATTAGGGAATGCTGGAAAGATGAATGATATTTTTTGTTCTTATTTTTTTTTGCAGTGAATAGGGTTTACCTGCCAGTTCATGATAACAAACTTAGTTTTTGAGTCAATAGCAATATGCCAATTGACATTTAATGGAAAACTTTACAAATTTTGGTGTTTCCAGGACAGATCTGTGATTCTTTTTTGTTCTGCAACCAGATATGGTTTAATGTAAATGACTTTCTCTCTGCTTTCAGGGTTTTACTGTAGAGGTGGGACACGTGCAGCTAGACCAATGGACAGAGTAACTGGAGACCTGTGTCCTGAAGGCCATTTTTGCCCTGTAGGGTCAGCCATGCCATCTCCATGCCGAGATGGGGAATACAGTGCAATAACAGGTCAGCAATGAAAAGGAGAATTCATGCATGACTGGTAGGAATTTCTGATGGAGTTCAGTCAGTTTCCTTTACTTTGAATCACAGAAGCTTGAAAATGAACCTAGCTACACCCTTCTAATTGTTCAGAACGTATTCTGGACTTATTTGCAAGCCAATCAGTTTAAATTCAATCTAGATCCTCCCAAGGTGTTTTCTCCTCCACCAATAAACCAACCTGAGTGCTTTGATCTCCACTGACAAGCTACACTTAATAGAAGGAAGTATGGAAAAGCAGCTTGAGTTCAAAATGTAGTCCTTAGTAAATATAAATCTGATTTTCAAATCTAAGCCAAAGGAGAATTTGATTAAATTCACAATGAAAAATCAGGAAGAGGAGAGAAGGCAGTGGCTTGTTTTTTTTCTCTCCCCAGGTCAAGATGAATGTTTCCCATGCCCAGGTGGTCTTTATTGTAAAAATGGTGTAAGATATCAATGTCCACC
Source organism: Acrochordus granulatus (assembly GCA_032468055.1). Taxonomy (NCBI): domain Eukaryota; kingdom Metazoa; phylum Chordata; class Lepidosauria; order Squamata; family Acrochordidae; genus Acrochordus; species Acrochordus granulatus. The sequence goes on from JANHZU010003254.1 coordinate 59,663, forward strand.
AGGATTTTATTGCCCACAAAAGACTGGGGTCTCCTTTTATCCTTGCCCTCCTGGGACTTACAATCCATCTGCTGGTATTGATCAAGCTCAAAGATGCCAGCAATGCCCCTCAGGTGAGTCTCATCTCTGATACAAAAGCCACTCCTATTTCAGTCTATTTGAGTTCAGTTAAAATCTTCAAGGCTGTGGGTTGGATTCCAATGCTGTTTCTTCAGGAGAGTAACATTTGCCTTGCTGAATGTGGCAGGGCCAGAGCAGAGTATAGATATCCTCAGTTGGGAGAAAAGGATAATTTTTTACTTTATTCAAGTAACTTTGTGACTTGAAAATGGATTATTTGTGTTTCTATCCAGGGATGTTTTGCGGAGAATCAGGACTATCTTCTCCTAGTGGTCCCTGTTTGCCAGGGTTCTTCTGCAGTACAGGTACAGGTTGTGTGTCTCTCCTCTTATTTAAATTCTGTTGTATGTATTTTTTTTAAAAAAGAAGAAATAATCAATATGCTACCACTTTAAAATCACTATTTGTGAGATCCATTACTCAAATTAGGCCAGAATTTCTGAATGCCCTGGGCTGAGCATAGAAAGTCATCTTAGCAATTGTGATTCCTGTGTTTCCCATCTCCTCCTATCTCAACCTTGTCAACAGAAATGCCAGTGATTGACTCTGGGGCTTTCTGCATGCAAACCAGATGTTCTACCATTTTGCTGTAACTGTGGTGGAATGTAGTCTGGAATACCAGGAGAGAGGGGCTGCATTCCAGAAGCCCAAGAGACAGCAAAGTTTAGATGGTATGACTGAGAGAAATAGAGATACGACAACTCTTCCCTAGGAATTCTCAGAGTATATCTTTAGAGATGTAAGTAGTTCCTTTAGTTTGCAAGTTTTCTGGCTACAGGTGAGGAACAATAAAGGAAACTCCTCAGAAATAACTCTGGGTGTCTTTGAGAGGGTCAAGAAAAGGCGGAGAAGATATCTGCAGACCCTCTCATCCTGGACACACCTTGTTTGAACCTCTTCCCTTGGGTAGGTGCTAGAAGATACTGCATACCTGCAGACATAAGAACAGCTTTTTCCCCCATGCCATCATTCAAATGACTACTTGACTATATGATCTTGCTATAAGATAGAACAGAAGGCAGAAAATTCTAATTAACCCAGAAGTTCTGTCTAATGTGTATACATACCCATTAATTTCAAACTTTATAACACTTCCTTCTATTGACTGCACATTTACAGCATAACTAAAATTGTCATACATTATCTTACTGTTGTTATTGATGTTGCAAGTATACAGAGAGCTGCTATACTGAAGTCAAATTCCTTGCATGTCTAACTATGCTTGGCCAATAAAAATATCTATATCTGCATGTGTTGGTTCTTGGGGCCTGACCATAGCCCTATCTTCAAATATCTAACAACTGCTATTTGATTTAGATGTCTAAACTAGTTACCACCATTTCATTGTCTCAACTCTTAATATTCTGATGTTTTTGCTTTGCTCTCTGTTCAGGCTCCAGTGTCCCAAATCCTGATGGAATCACTAATATCAGTGCTGGAGGTCCATGTCCACTAGGACACTTTTGCCCAGCTGGCACCAGAATTCCTCTGCCATGTCCAGCAGGTACTTTCTCAGACAGGTATGGCTCTTAAGAACTCTTAAGAACATTAATTTAATTCCCTTGCCCCTATTGAGGAAGAGGAGGGAAGGGCCATACATTGTGGGTTAGTTGAGCCCAACATTAAGGCTCCTCTGGATTGGCAGAGCCAGAAATACTGATTTTGCTCAGTCAACCTAACATTCGTATAATTGGCTATCAATTATAGTGTCAAATAAGGGATTTGCTAGCAGATCTGGGTCTGAAATTAGCTGGTGATTTATTGTCTCCCCAGACTGTATCTTTCCCTTGAGACCAGCTGTATTACATGTCCACCTGGGTATTACTGTTCCTCTGCTGGGCTCTCAGCACCCTCTGGACTCTGTTTGGCTGGTTACTACTGCCCATCTGGAGCCACTTCATCTTCCCCATCAGGTGAGTGTGCCAGTCAATTTCCTGCTGGATGCTGTGTCAAATGGGGTGCAAACCCATCTCTTCTCTGTGGGATGCGCCTACTAGATTCTACTCTTATTTTCTTCCAACCTAAAATCAGCAGTGTTGGTGCTAAACTAACTTCACTTCATTCACATTCATATCCTGCCCAATCTGGTCTGCTGCATTTAATTGATTAATCAGGTGAATTGATTAAAGCTGCTTTGTTTACTAATGAGGCATCCCAATTAATCAGGCCATGGTGATCTGTGAGTATTTGCAGGCACCTGCATACAAGTGTCTCTGTGTGTATTATCTTTAATAAAGGTTATTCTCTCTTCTCCTATGGCAAGTATATGCATAATCTAAAAAACAAATGGGTATCACAGTGCAATCCTGTGTCTATTTGCTTTAGAATATATCTTGATGAGGTTTGTTCCTACAAAAGACCCATGTAAGAATGCAGTCTTAGCTGTCTGCAAAGGTGGATTTACTCCATTAATTACACAGCAAATCGGCTTAGTTTGAAATAATTTAAACTGGGGGTGGCTGCAACTCTTTTTCTTGCCTTGCCTTGCCTTGCTGGGGAACATTAATAGAAAAAGGAAGCAAATACAAAATAACTATGGCAGACCACTGCCCCAGATTATAATATTCCAACATTTTCTTCTCTGTCCTCACAAGTCTAATTTAAAATGGGTTTATTTACTTAAGAATACAAGGATGGAGATTAATATGTGTTTGCTGACTTTTGTTTTCAAAGTTCTCTCTTACCCCATCTTGACATTCCTTTCCCTGCATTGCTTGAGGATTGGAAAAATAACTGGAGATTTTCCATCTCTTCTTTCTTTTAGGATTTCCAGACCAGGGAGGTTTTTGCCCTGTGGGTCACTTTTGTCCAGAAGGAACCAGCCACCCCCTTCCCTGTCTTGCAGGAACTTACAATAATCTCACCACACAGTCTGTTTGTTCTCCTTGTCCAGCTGGTTTCTACTGTCCTGAAAATACCACCAGCTATGGTGGGTTCCCATGTCCTCCTGGTTTCTATTGTCCTAAAGGTAAGCTGTGCTAGCCTTGTTATAGGCAGGACCTTGTCGCCCAAGAAAGTATTTTGCCAAAGCTGAAGTCCTTTAAAAAAAAACGGTTTTGTGATGAATTGGAAACAAATTCCCACTTGTCCATTTGCAAAAAGAGCCAACTCTGAAATACAGAGGCAAAATTTCAGAGTTTCAAACGTATCCAGATACAGGAGTGCCATCTGCTGATAGCTGTGCTAAGCATCAGAAAGAAGCACATAATGCAACCAATAGGTTTTATTGCCTGCATCTGAAATGTCTGTAAAGACCCCTCACTTGATCTTTGTGACTGGCCTCATCCCTGCTGCAAGTAGGAACAATGATATTATGGAATAAGAGATGGGTGAACAACTTATGGTCTGTGAGAGGCCCCCAGAACCTTAAGAGAAGAAGCAACAAAATAGGTCAGCTGAACTGAAGTGATGCAGTTTCAACTGTCTGGAGGAATGGAATGCTTTAAGGATGAAGAAGGGGATGGTATTATCCTTAGAGACCTCTTGCTTCCATTCTCTTCTAAATTCCCCCCTACATATAAAACAAAATAAACCAAAAAACTAGGATATTATAACATCAGATACCTCGTGGATTCCTTCCAGGTGGCTGGGAGCTTCATTTCCAGAATCGTCACCATAGCCCATGCCTGAAAGAGAATTTCCATTACTTATCTCTAAAATCTTCCAAAAGAAGTTATTTTTTAGCAGAAGATCTACAAGAGATGATAGATAGATGATAGATAGATGATAGATAGATAGATAGATAGATAGATAGATAGATAGATAGATAGATAGATAGATAGATAGATTTGAAATATAGTGATGGCTCTTTGTTGAAGTCTTTTTTATTGTTCAATTTGATTGCTGGATTTTCTTATTATATCTCATGATTTTGTTTTCACTATCAATAGTCAACTGTTTTGAGCAACCAGAAAAGAAAAGAAATCTAATAGTCTTTTCTTCCACAATATTCTGTTCTATTTCTGCTAGCAGTGAAAAGTCATTGACTAGAAAATTAGCATTTTAGATTATCCTCCAGAAAAGCTATTGTTCTACATGCAAAGTTTGTTATTACTGATTTTGAACTCAGAAGTATTTTGAATTAGCCTGGAACCGTGTTCTTTCTCTTAAATTTATTCCAATCTGACAACTATGCATTGCAAGAATTACACATTTGAGGAATGATTTTGGTTCTTATCTGTTCTGTTATACCCCAAAGGAACTAGATATGCCATCCAGTTTCCTTGCCCTCGCGGCTATTATAATCCAGACCCCATGGCACAAAGCTTGGACAGCTGCTTACCCTGCCTTCCAGGACACTACTGTGGGAAGGAAAATCTAACTATAGTTTCAGGAAAATGCGATGCAGGTGAGGTTGCATAATGAAGACAAAATGTTTCTGTGCATCTGCCAAGATTATCTCCATCTCCACCTACATCTTCACTCTACCTCTGTCTTCATCTAATTTCTATCTCCATCTCCATTTCCACCTCCACCTCCACCTTCATCCCCATCCCCATCTCTCAGTTTCCTTAATCTGAGGAATCACTGTCCTGCCTTCCTCTGATTTGATTTGAATCAGTTCTTCTTCCTTCTGTGATGTGTTCTTTTTTGGTTCATCTCTTGTAAATCTCACTTAGTGTAGAAAAAAGATAGGTGAGTTCTTGCAAGAGTATGGATTCTGAGGAGAGGGGTTGGGTTTTGCTTTGCTTTTATAAAACATGATTTAATGAAAAAAATTATGAGTTTATCAGAAAAAATAAAAATGGAAGTTTAAGCATCATGATTCCTTGTGTTGGCCAAATCCAAAAATAGTTTGGGCTCTGTACACTGAAGATTAACTGTTGACATTGCAACTGACCCTTTTCTCATGTTCTCCTTATTTCTCCCCCAGGCTGGTTCTGCATCTCAGCTGCCTGGACCCCTCAGCCTTTTGACCTTGATAATTACACCAATGGCAACTGTCTTTGTCCAGCCACAGCCACAGGGGCAAAATGTTCTCCTGGATTCTACTGCCCAGAGGGGAGCCCTGAGCCCACTCTCTGCCCACCAGGACTTTACTGTAATGCCCCAGGTAAAAGGGGGAATATGTCAAGGGCACTTAGGAATAGGGACTGAAAAGGCACTTGGTACATGTTTCCTTTCTTGTTTGGATCAGTTTTGAGTGTGACATTAGATACTTCAATTGTCCAGAAGATCTGGAAATTCAGAAGTTTGGCCCTTGTCTTATATAGTCTTAATACAACAGGTAGCAATACAACATTGTGAACGCCATAATCAAAACTAGGTGGAGGACAGAAGATTATCTGTCGCTGTTGTTAGTGAAGGGTTGATTTTAGTTTTATTTATGAGAATTCAAAATTTCACCTTACTCTGTGTTAGATCAGGTCTTAGCTAGGATCCCTTATCCAGCTGTGGTCCTATTTCAAGAGAGTCTGCAGCAGATTTAGAGAAGTGATATGAGGCTGATTAAAAGAATTGTAGATAAAATCTATGCAAAGAGATTGAAGGAGTCAGGAATGCTTAGCCTTGAAAAGATAAGAGTGATCGCATCTTTAGGTGCCTGAAAAGATGTCAGACATGTTAAAGTCATTGTTTAGGCCCAAAAAGCAGGATCCAAAGCCATAGAAATATGTTGTACAACTGAATATGAGAGAAAACAGATCTTGACCGTAAGAACAATTGCTCCAGAGAGCTTGCAATCACAGTTTATGCTAGAATACAGATGTGAGGAAATTTGCAAGTTGTCTTATAATTGTTTTTCTAATTGATTACTTCTGATATCCAGATATACAGTTTTTTGCATCATTAATCCTGATATTTTATTGTCATTTTTGTCAGCAAGCCATCTGGCAATCAATTAAGCAACTGATTGCACTTAAAGACAAGTGAATATTAGGCAAACATCAATGGAGATGTCATTGAGCTATTGAAGGAAGAGTTAGCTGACTTATCACTGGTGGGTTGGGAGGACGGTAATCACAAAGACAATTTCAATGTTGTCGGTTTGTTGGTTAAATGTATGGGCCTCCTGACTCCATCCTAGCTCTTTGTTGCAAAATATTCTGAATACGTAAATAACCCTGCAATGTTCTTGGCAAGATTTTGGAAGTGGTTTGCCATTGCCTGCTTCCTAGGCCTGAGAGAGAAGGACTGACCCAAGGTCACCCAGCTGGGTTTAGGCCTAAGGCGGAACACAAACTCGCAGTCTCCCAGTTTGTAGCCTGATATCCTAACTACTACACCAAACTGGCTGTCTTGAACTTTACAGTCCTGCTCTTCAAATCTTAGTCCAAATGATGCTATCAACTAATGGTTTAACTGACCTCTCCCTCTATTTGTATATTTCCCATTTACCTTTCCTTTGCTAATATTTCTACAAGCTAATGCTAAAAATCATCCTAGGTTTCTGTTTCTTTCTTTCCTGCTTCTTCTCTAGGTTTGTCAGCTCCAAGTGGTGAATGTGCTGCTGGGTTTTACTGCAGTGGAGGGTCTTCTTCTCCCAAGCCACTTGATGGGGTTACTGGCAACATCTGCCCTCCAGGGGCATATTGCCGTGAGTTGCATTATCGCTTGCCTAAATACTTAAAGTGACCAGTTATTCAAAATTAAAAACCAGGACACTTTAATTTATATAATTTTACACATTTATTAATTAAGCATAACCTCAAGTAGTAACACAGGTACAATTAGGGCTATCCTGTCTGGGTTGCAAAACCCAGGATTCCCACAAGATGGCAGCTAAGAAAGATAATAACCTCTCCTTGATGCCACCTACTACTTGTCTGGATGTTTGTAACCTGGATCGGAAATATCTAGGCACAATGAGTGAGAAGTTTCTATCTATGGCTCACATTAGCCATGCTGTTGCTCACACACTTCTGGAAATTGTGACTTTTCTTTGGTTTGGGAAGTATTCCTTATCCCCAGGACTCTTCTCCCATAAAAAGGATTATCCTGGCAACACCACAAGTCTGGTCATCCTAGAATAGAAGAGTCTCCATGAAGTGTGATTTAAGAAGTCAAAATGGGAGCCACCACATGTGCAGTGCAATAAATACTTACTTTGTTTCCATCTCCTTGTCACCATCTACAATCTGAGATTTGCAGCAGGATGTTTTCTATGAAAATTTACTGAGACTTCCAGCCATCTTGAAGAAAGGATAGGATAAAAATGCAGCACCTAATATAATTATCCATCGGTTCTTTCTTTTTCTGATCTGAACAGGAGTATCTGGAACAAGAACTTTGTAATTCAGGTTTAATGGCTATCTAATCCTTCTTTCCACAGCTGTGGGGTCTGCGGCACCCAGTCTCTGCCCACCAGGAACCTTCTCAAATCGACTTGGCCAAAGTATGGTCTCTGATTGTCAGCTCTGCCATTCTGGGTTTTACTGTGAAGGTTCTGGACTGATGATCCCCACTGGAGAATGCAAGGAAGGTAAGTAGACTTGTGCTAGGAAGAAGAGAGAGATCTTGAAAATAATAAAGGACACACTGTGGTAGCATCTTTCATTCATCCAGGAAATAAGATTTCATGGTGGCAAATAAATCATGGCAACTGGACTCAGTTTATGATGTTCCAAAAACACAAAGCTTTCAAACCCATCTTGGGTTCTTTCTCAATGCATTATGAAGAGGATAAAAGTCAACAGGTGCAATGATAACTTTCCCACAATTTTTTTTCTTTTGAGTCAGCTTTTCTCCGTTATTATTTGACCATAGCAGGAAAACGGAGGAGATATAATGCTTCTCTTCCAGCTGTTGTGTAGATGCATATATAGGAAAATGGGGATATAATGAAGAGGACCATGCAGTGTTCTGGGGTCAGTGGTGGAAAAATGCCTTGGAGTGCAGCACCTGTTGGCATCTCATTAAAGTCACTATACATACAGAGTTGCTTTAATGAATCACTGATACATTCTATTGCCATGCTCCCATGTGATCCAAAACAGATTTTGGGAATCCAATGCTGCCTTAGTCATCTGTGGGCATGTCATTATGCTGTGAGTGGGCCCCATTTATCCACTCTGCATATGCAGGTCAAAAAGGGTTTAAGACTGGTCAATTCAAGAGACATTTGGCATCCAAGATCTTCATCTATGGTTGAGAAATAATTGCAGACTTATTTTCTCCTGTCATAATCAGTGTGCAACCTCAATTCTCTGCTTCCTTGTTCAGGTTATTACTGTGATAGCCAGGAAGGACCTATCAGCAACTACACTCTTTACCCTTGCCCACAGGGTTATTACTGCCCCTCAGGGACACAGCGGTCCACACAGTACAGCTGCCCCTTGGGGACCTTTGGAGCCAAACCAAGGTTAACAAATATTCTGGAGTGTCAAAACTGCCCACCAGGAAAATATTGTTCACCTGCTGGGCTGGCATCACCAACAGGTAAGGGGAAAAAGTAAGTCCAAAGTCAATAGAAAGGATAGTCATCGATGTTAAGGGTTAAGGAAGCACATTTTGTATTCTGTATGCCAGAAATGAGGAACCCATGGCCCTTTACAAGTTGTTGATTAGTAACATAATGGGTAGAGAAACTAAGACTTGTAATTCTGCATCTATGGAAAGTTATTGGTTCCCCATCCCTCAACTGTATTCGTTTTCTTCAACCTGGCACCTTCCAGCTCTAATCAGCTCCAATTTCCATGACCTTCCAGCCAACATCATCTTTGTGCCCTCCTCCCAAGTGACAATTTCATGGAATTATGTGAAGGAGACAATGATCTCCACTGTTGGATCATTCTGTGAGATTAATGTACAATTTCATTTATTTTTAGGAGATTGTGCTGCAGGATTTTGGTGTAAGGGTAGAGCTAGAGTTCAGAATCCAACTGATGAAGTATCTGGACAACCTTGTCCTGCTGGGCACTACTGCCTTTCAGGTACAGCAACTTCTCCTTCAGTTTAGCTCCTTCAAATGTCTCTGGACAGGCTTCATTGGTCAAATGGACCTGTATCTCTATTGTCTGTTCCTATAGGAGCCCTCACTCCATTGACCTGCCCTCATGGAACATGGTCTGGAGATGAAGGAAACCCAGACCTTCAAAGTTGCAAGTCTTGCCCTGGGGGCTATTACTGCAATAGCACTGGCCTTATGTCCCCAACTGGATTTTGTGATGCAGGGTATGTACCAGAGATATATTCCTCTTTATTTTGTGACTATGAATATCTCTGTCTATATATGCATGACATACATAAAAGGAAATTCCACCTGCAGCTATAAACTGTCCATCTCTTTTCTTTTTCATTTTCCCTTATCGCGTCCAGACCTTTATTATAATTTGACATTCCTCTGCAGGTCATCTCTTGACTCTCCCTGATCCTTAATCATTTAAGACCAAGATTTGCAACTTTTTCCAAGCAAATGGCCAAACCTAACTTTCCAGGTTCCACACTCCAAAAATAGTTGGATCCAGGTTGCAAACTAAATGTGATGCCCTATCACTTTCTTTGGTGAAATCTGTGAATACAATTGCTTCCCATGTAATTAAGCACTTCCTTTTATGTACATAGGAGAACTCTTCCTAGAATACCAGATTTCAGGAAACCATTTCCAACATTGTTGATTTGGTTCCTTCCTTTTTCATGACTGCAAGTTACTTTACCAATAGAGTTATTAAACAATATTTCTCTTGCTACTTTGGTAGGTTTTATTGCATTGTGGGATCTACCACCCCAAGACCCACTGATGGGATTTCAGGTGCCCGCTGTCCCATGGGTCACTTTTGTCCCTCTGGCAGTAAAACCCCAATTCCCTGTCTTCCTGGCACCTACATGGCAGAGACCCATGGAAAAGAACAGTGCCGCTCCTGTCCAGAAGGGAAATACTGTATATCTGGTCATTTGCCACAACTTTGCCCCAAAGGTGAGTTTCTAATGGCCAAAATTGTTTTATCTATCAAAGCTCTGCATTGCAAGAGTTCCATTCATCCACATTTCCCTCCTCACGGCTGTTGCTTGAAATGTGCAAGATTTGAGCCCTTATGGTGTTTCTGTAGATGTATAGGTTCCCCATTTCATTCCCTTTGAATCTAAGGGCTTACTCAGTCTAGAATTCCACCTTGCTTGGGCTGTGAGAAAAATGAGAGAATTCCTAAAATAATCAGTAAAATGGGGATATGTTTATTTGCAATCCCTTTCAGTTGCCTCTGTTCATTGACCTCCTCTTTGTTCTCCAAGTAATTCAAGTTCTTGATAATACATATATTTTAAAGCACTCAGAGAGCTTCAGCTTTTGGATGTCCTAAAATGGATAGATAGATGATATATAGACAGACAGATAGAAGATAGTGGTCATCTTCTATCATTACATTAGATCAAGCTGTATTACATGTCTTCACCCATAGCCTGCAAGACCCAAGACATATAATGCAACCAGTATATTTTACATAATCTTTTATCACCAGTTAAAGTATTTCAATTGATGATCTCACCTTGGACATCTGCATGCACCTATATTTCTGGAGTCCATTCCTTTCCAGGATGTTCACTCAACATAAATCAATATGTACGCCTACTGGTATAAAAATAATTATAATAATGACATTGAGATATTAACAGATGTCTATTTATATAGTTCTACAATTTTCTTGTAGGTTTTTATTGCCCAGAAGGAACAGGCTTGGACTGGCAGCCATGCCCCCCAGGGACCTACAATCCAATGCAAGGAATAAGAAGCCTGATTGAATGCCAAACTTGTGATGGTGGAAAGTTTTGCCGCTATCATAATGCAACACATGTCACAGGGGAATGCTGGGAAGGATTTTACTGCACTCAAGGCTCAGATCGGCCCAATCCTAATGACCAGCTCAATGGTAGCGCTACTGTAGCTTGAAAGTGTTCTGAACTGGTCTTCCCTAAGTGGTCCTACTGTTCTTGGTCAATTCAGCTGGGCTGTGGCTTCATATGGAGTATTAGCTTTATACCAACTCTGTCTTGTGCTCTAAGCTTTCCATTCAAACATTTATTATAATCATTGACCAAAAATATCTTCCTATTAAAAGCCTCTGGTCTATTCTTATGACTTCATCTAATGAAACTAACCTCAAACCTGATTGCCTCAACTGCAGTTAATATGACCTTGTTACCCCATTTGGGAGAGCTTCTGGCTTATAAAAAACAAGGTGGATCAGTACCTTTTCTAACAGCTCCATCCACTTTACTTCTTTATTGTTGTTGTTTTGAATGGCTCTTTATTCCTTTGCTCTACATCATCAGCCAAAGAGATGGCCCTCGCTTAAATCATATACAAATAATAATAAACTCAGTTGATGCATGCCAGGGTCCTGAGAAGCAAGAGCATGTAACAAAGACATCTGGGTAACATTCATGTTATTAAAAAAATAAACATATAAGAAGAAAAGCAGAGGAGAAATCCACTCCAAATATTAAGGGTTAAGATGGGATATCAAAGCAATGAAAAAGCATAAGTGCCTGGCTGGCTGGAATTATTATTTTTTCCTTGTACAATACTTTTTTGCAAACCTAATCATAGACTCCTGCAGCTTACAACAATCAGTCTAAAATAAAGAATAAAAAAAGAATCATAAATCAATAGAAAAACCATAGAAATAAGCATAGGTTCCATCTAAAGTCCAACGGCATCATCTTCATCCATCTGCACTCCATTAAGTCCAGGGGGAAGATAGTTTTCACTTCCTTCTGAAAACACTGAATTATGAAACTCTCATTGGATGAGAAGGTAAATTTCAAACTCTCCTTGCAGAAACCCCATTATGTTCTTGCATATGTTTGCATGCATGCACACACACACATGTGAGAGACCACCCTTAATCTCTTCTACCTTCTTTCATATTTCTTAATCATGTTTTGTAATGCATCAAAGCATATGCATTTGAGGAAGATAACCAAATATATCTATAACTTATATTTATTGATACCTTCTAATTGTATTGTTGCCTTTTTCCTTCTCCTTTCCATCACAGTTCAGGCTGGTCCATGCCCTTCTGGCTATTACTGTCCAAGGGACACCATTATTCCCAAACCTTGTCCAGTGGGAAAGTTTGCTGCTGGATCAAAGTTACATTCAGAGGTAAGGCCGATGAAAGAAGAGTGTCCTTCCTTCCTTGCTTCCTTCCTTCCTTCTTAAACTTATATGCCTTCCATATATTAATGCCAGGTTGGGTGAATTATAAACTGGAATTAAGATTACAAGGACAAATAATCCATCTTTCTTAGTTAGCTTGTTTAATCTTGTTCTACAATGAACAGTACGTTCAAGACTTTTTCCTTCAAAAACCTGAATGCAGGTTCCAGAAATGGGGAACCTATAAATCCAATAATAAGTATCACTATCCATACTTATGGCTGTGATTCAGAGAAGAATCACAGTACTAATTTATTATTTGCCTATATTATTTTTATATGTACTCTACATTTCTGCTACAAAACATATAGGTAGATAACCATCCATCTCAGTAAACAAGAACCAAAATAATAGACCATTAAAGCCCATATCAAAATGCATAATTTTGATATTTTTATTTTCCTTACTTTCCTTTCCTTGTATTTGCATTTAGCCAAAGATTACTGTAAAGTAGCACAGGTAGACAAACAATTGGGACAAATCTTACAACTCAAGCATTTTAATTTGTTAAAAACAGACTGAGAGATTTAACTTGGAGAATGAACAAACAATTCTGTCTCAACAAAAGAGGAATTATAGCTTTAGAAAATTGAGTTATTAGTGTGGTTTCAAAGGACTATATTAAATGCTGTAGTTTCAAAGCCAGGTAAGAAAGGTCATCTTTTTGTACAAAAATCACATTTCTAACTAAAGAGACATATTTTAAAAGGATTCTCCCTCCCATGAACATTCTGAATTCATGGAACACCTGGATAACCAATGGAAAATGTTCTTAATCTGTGACAGGTCGAGTGCTCCCTTTGTCTGCCAGGTCACTTCTGTAATACTCCTGGGTTGGCAGCCCCAACAGGACCATGTGAAGAAGGATTCTTCTGCATTTTGGGCTCAGTGCTACCCAACCCATTGACTAGAAGCCAGAGTGGAGGTCCTTGTCCCCCAGGTATTGCTTGAATTTTCCAGAGATTTATTATATTATGTTTTTTGCTTAGAGGACCATTCTCATCCTTTGGGTCTCTCTGATGAGCTTTAATTTTGACTGAAATGGCTTTTTTAATCCATTAATGAGAGGTTCTAAAGAACTTTTGTTTTTAGCATTTAACCATCACAGCACAACATTTTTTCTTTCTAAAGGAAAATGGTTATTACAAAACACTTTCAACTTACAAGGATGATTAGGAACAGAAACTAAAATCTGGAATTTCTCAGTGCTTGGAAACCTTCTCTCCATTCAGTTATCACTGAGTCCATGGAGTTTCTCAGTGTTACTATACATAATTCAAGTCTTTGCTTGTAGATACTTCTGGAATATATTTCTCAGGAGGTTTGGTCCCATGAAAATATCTCCCAAACATTCCTTAACTAGGTAACCTTGTTTGCATCTCTTCTTCACTCATTAGTGTCCTCTGCCCATGAAACAAATGTGCCTTTCCACTCATCTTAAGTAGTGACATGTCCTTGTTCCACACCAGCTTCCATTTTTTTATGCTTGTGTGTGTGATTAAGATCAAATCAGGAGGACCTGCATTTCCTATTTTAATGCAATGCCTAGCCTAATTTAAGGATTGCTATAAATAGCTGAATAGGGGGCACTGTGGCCAAGTGGTTAAGACTCTTGGCTTGTTGGCCAGAAAGTTGGCAGCCTGAGTTTGAGACCCAAGTGCCGTCACATAATGGGGTGAATTCCCATTACCTGCTCCAGCTCCTGCCAACCTAGCAGTTCAAAAGCATGTAAAAATGCAAGTAAATTAATAGGTACCACTAATCCAGTGAGAAAGGTAACAGCATTCCATGCATCTCGGTGTATAGTCATGCTAGTCATATGACCATAGAAGCATCTTCAGACAAATGCTGGCTCCTTCAGCTGTGAATCAGAGATGAGCACAACCCCCTAGAGTCAGACATGACTGAAAGGGGAAACCTTTACCTTTGCTTATAATTAGGTGAACTAAGGTTTGACCCCCAGATAATGTTCTATTCCCCCTGCAAGAATCTGGACTAGATCTCAGTAGGTTAGCATGTCCTCAGAATGCCAAAGATTCAGTCCTTAGCATCTCCAGGTAGGTTTATAAGATAATTCCTAACTTAAATTGTGTGGAACCAAATCCAATACAAACCTACTGATATGAGTGAATTGATGGAATATAAAAAAATTGGTATGTGTAGGTGTGCATTTCATTACTAGTTCCATTCCTCCCTTCCAAGGAGTTGAATTGAGCAGAAAAATGTAATGTTTTCTCAGAGGTTTTCATTCTTTTTCTTCCCATGCAGAAGAAACAGTTAGTGTTCTGCAGCACATTTTCTTCTTTTCTTCGAAGAGAATCTGTGGTGTCTTCCTCCGTCTTGATCTAGAAAAACCACAGACTTTCATTACATCCAAACACCTTTTTCAGAACTGTCCTGAGAAAGAACTTGTCTGTGCTGGCATTTAATCTTGTCTGGACTACAGGAAGATCCTGCCTGTTTCAGTACTTTACTATTTCTCTTTCAGGATATTTTTGCCCTCGAGGCACAGCTAATCCACTGCCTTGCCCGGCAGGGTCATATAATGATTTGGAGAAGCAAGCCAGATGTCTGTCCTGCCCTAGCGGGTGAGCAGAGAATGATGATCATGAAATCTGGTGCTTAAGAAGAACCATTTCAACACCAATAGCCCGTTGGATGGGACAGAGCAGAGAATGGCGCTTGCTTCTGCTAAGAGGCAACTCAGGGAGAAGGGATATTGGCTGACATCATAGTTGGCATTATGTATAGCTAAGTGTGTCCTGTTGATTGCAGCATCTGAGTTTACTTTGGGCAACCTTAGTTGGTTTGTGGTTACACATTTTGCTGTTCTGATTAAGTGTTTCCTTTCTGAAGTGGGAAATACAGTCAAAAGACCATTGTGTAGTCTCTTGAAGGCAAAAAGAGTATTTGTAGTGGACAACTTAACTGTGGGAAAGGATGAAAATTAAATTCATTCGTGGGCAGCTCCTGCTTTTCCCTTCCTCTACAAAAAGCAATAGTGTATAAGTCTTCTCCTCCTCCTTTTCCCACCCATCCCAACTGAGGCCCAAAGATCATTTTCCAAGCATCTTCCCTGAGTTCCCCATCAAGTGAGGTAGACCATGGAGGTCTTTAGAGCTGGTTTCTAAGAGCAATTCCCCATTTGTGGAATAACTATTCCCAGAACACCTAATTTAACACCCAGAAGATCAAATCTATTTTCTGGAAGTCTTTGAATCTCATGACCTCCAGTGCCATTTAGCTCTGCTATACAAAGACTTTGGTACCGGCACTTTTATACTGATATGCATTGCCAGTTTTTCCTGGCAGTATTTCCCCCCTTTTATGACTTTCAGTGTTTCTGCAAACCATTTTGGGTAAACAGGAATATGCAAATCCTATTAGGAAATAAATTGCTCTCAAGCCTTTTTATTTACTGACTTTGATCATGTTAAGAAACAATAAAATGTTCACCCCAGAAATGCTATATCTTTCTTCTTTCTTGTCCTTTATTCTCTGAAGATACTTTTGTCTCCAAAATTCCTCCACCTTGGTCGAAAGCAAATGTCCAGTTGGGTATTACTGCCCTCCTGGCACAATGTCAGAAAATCAGTTTCCTTGTCCTCAAGGGACTTACAACCCAAGCATGGGAATCAGTGACCTCTCTCTGTGCCTTCTCTGTACACCAGGTAGGTACCTTCAAATCATCCTTAACTGCACTGCAAATTTGTTAAATGCTTTTCTCTAGAGGCCTAGGAAGGAAGGGGAAAGTCAAGACATTCATCTTTAATATTTTTTTAGAGCAGAAGCAATTACACCAAAACAAACCTACCCTATTCTCAAGAAAGTTATATGTGATAAAGAAGATTTCAAATTTTCCCATTATCTTTCACTAATTGGACAGAAATAGAGAATAAGGAAAATAATCAACCAGGGGGCTCAGACTGAAGGAATGGATATGCTATACTACATACCCAAAGAACTTGATGTTTATGTAAATATTCAGTTTTTCCTGGTATTTCCCTTGTCTTTCTAGGAACGGGTTCCCAAGAATTCTAAGGAATCTCTGTATCTCAGTATGATCTTGTACCACTGTTCAGTCCAATGAACATGCTTAAAGAGATGTTGAAAGCAATTTAACCAATAAGACATAATTCAGAGCAGATTTTGCTTCTCTGAACAAATCTGAAATGGCAATCTTCTTAGGCAAGGTTTTTCAGACAGATGATCTTTCTCTACTGCATTACTGTAATTACTGTAATTACTCTTTTCTGTGCCTTATGCCTTTTTAATGCAATGTTGATAATTCCTCTCTTTTAGGCCATTATTGTGGCTTTCCAGGTCAGGCCCAGGTCACTGGTCCTTGTTCAGCAGGATATTACTGCCTGGCAGGTGCTTCAATCCCAACCCCAATGAAAGATCTGCTTGGGAATATCTGTCCCAGTGGTCATTACTGTCCAAAGGGGTCTGCCTCACCCCAACCCTGTCCCCTTGGGTTCTACAGCAACTCTACAGGAAATACAAAGATGGAAGACTGCCTTTTATGTCATGCAGGTATAGAAGAATCAACAATGTAATTCTTAATGTACTACATGATATTATCAGAGAATACAGAAAATGTGAAGGCTGTATTAGGTTCTGTCGGTGCCATTGGATGGCAGCAAAAAATACAGGAAATGACAACTCTCAGCTGATCATGGTAGTCTAGATTTTTTTACAGCCTAGATTTGACAGCCTTACCTTCCTATGAATCAGGCTTGATTAAATCCTGTCCTGGTCTTTGGTTTTTAAGAACTCATTTCATTTTGCCTCTTAATTTCCATCAGCCACTTATCTTAAAACACTTCTGAATTTCTGCTTTCTTGCAGGATATTTCTGTGATGGAACAGGGCTTGTGTCTCCTTCTGGTCTTTGTGATTCAGGATTCTATTGCAGTGGAGGAGCCATTTCTCCAAGACCTGATCTGGTTAGTGGTGCTGATGCAGTCAAATAGTTCATCATGTGGAAGTGATGCATGCACAGCAGATAGTCCTGAAAGCAGGAGGGTATATTTAAAAGATCTCCCCTGAAGATTTTAATATTTAGACAGTTTTATAATAAGAAAGACAACTACTAAAATAACGAGACTATTCAGTCATTGAGTGTGTGTGTGTGTGTTGAAGGTCAAAAGGAACATCTTAAACAGATTTTACAGTATCCTCACAACTATCCTGTGAGATAAGTTGGACTGAGAGACAGACAGGCTCCAAGATAACTTGCTGATCCTGAGATTTTAATCTATAGTAATAACCAACTCAATACCTTAAACAATCTCATATGACATAATTTCTCTTTACTTTCATTAGTGTCCTCAACATCTTCTAGCCTGACAGATTTCACTTTTATTTATAGATCAAAAGCAAAGGTGGGCAGTGCCCACCTGGTCATTACTGTGTGATGGGGAGTGATAGACCACAGCCATGCCCAGCAGGGAGCTACAATCCCTTCTGGGGCATGGACCAATGTTTGGAATGCCCAGAAGGAGCTTATTGTGATATACGTTCTGCCAACTACACCCACTGCCCTGCTGGTGAGTTTAATCATTCTACAATCCTTCCATGAACCTTTAAAAAATTGCAGTGATCTAGTTTTCCACTAACTTCCTTAACTCATTCTATAAAATCCTGAATCTATTTGAAATTTTACTATACTAAGGTAGTTAGGGATGAACAACATATAACCCATCAGGTGTTGAATTGCAATTTTACCATTGTTTTCCACTGGTCATGATGATGGGAGATGAGACATTTGGGAGGCTTTATGCTGTTCATCTCTTTGGTAGATGGTGATCCCCAGCTGAGCAAGTAGCAAAGATTAGAAGATAACTCTTGCTGATCATCCGAAGATTATTATTGAGCACACATACTGATTTTTGGTTCTGTTTTCTTGTAATTCATCCTTGTCTGACTAGAGTTGAATTTGCCTCTGAATGTTTTATTTCTGATTCCACCATATCTGATGAACAGAGACAAAAAGAAATGCACTTGGTTTGCTCTATTGAATGCCAATTGATAGTTGTATGTCATATGTATGGAAGCCTAGCAGCTCTGGAGATACACTTAATTTTCAAGAGCAGCATTCTGTTTTTAAATTTAAGAAGCAACCTGTCCATAGCTTTAGTCATATTCCTTCAAAGTTTAGTTATTCATTTTGAGGATCCATATTTTAATCCAATAGTTAAAAAAAATCCCACTCCGCTTTTCTCTTGTATTAACATTCTTAATTCCCGATTTCATATTAATTGACTTAATCAACTCTAAACAAAACGGCTTGTTTAGAATCAGACTGCTAAATTAATTGTACATATGCATCTTCTCACTTTAGGTCATTACTGCCCAAGGAACACCAAGTTTGCTACTCAGTTCCCTTGTCCCAGAGGGACCTATAGTGACATTTTGAGTATCAAGACTCTGGCTGAGTGCCAGCCATGCCCATCTGGGAAATTTTGTTCCAAGCCAGGATTGATCATCCCAGATGGCACATGCATGCCTGGATGGTACTGTCCACTTGGGTCAACATCAGGCAACGCAGATTTAATTCAAAGGTGCCAGGCTGGGTCGTTCTGTCCAGAAGCTTCTTCTGTTCCCATTCTTTGTAGTCCAGGTAAATGTATTTTTTGATTTCACCAACAAACCTTTGATGTCCAGGTCTGGATATCCAAATTCTCTTCTTTAGACCACAAAGCATCTTAGCATTGTCCTGAGATGACTTCTAACTCCCAGAGTGTGATCTTTCCACCGGTCTCAACTGTGGGCTATAAATTTTCATTGATGAGCAACAAGGGAGCAGAGCAGCACTGTGTTTTGTGAAACAATGGCACCCAATAGTGTGTTTTCTAAGTCTGAAACATTGTGTTGATTTGCTCTCAGGACATTTCCACAATCCTTTCAAAGAGTCTGTTTGGCATTGAAAGCAGCAGGTTTACAATCAAAATGAGATGTAGCACAGAATTCCACACTTGGAATATTTTAAGACGGGAACTGTGCAAACTCACAGAACCAAATTTCCCTCCATATACTTCTTTGCCTTACTCTTGTTACAACTGAAGATCCCATTCTAGAACTCTGCAATTTATTGAATAGATTTGTCTATCCATTGTGCTGGACAGATGTGTCTATCCAATCCCTGGACAGATGTGTCTTGGGTTTCTAATGTTTCTATCCAGCCTAGAATCTTATGGCATCAATGTGTGGATCATATAGGCAAAAATCCTATAATTTTGTCTGTTTCTCATAGGTTTAACATCTGGTGCAAAACATCATGAGCAATGCAGCTTCTTGCTTTCTTATTTCTTACCATGGATCCTGCCTTCCCATCCCTCATCTTTGTCTCCTACATCTAATCAAAGCCTTCCCCAAAGCATAATTTTCAAAATCCAAAAGAACTGAAATTGTAGTTCAGTGCAGTTGAAAGCTCTTCTGGGAAGGTTCTGGGAAGGTTGTCCAATTCAGCTGGAGGGCATCTAGGTTGAAGAAGGAAGATTTGAATTCTCCTGCTTTAAGGTTCTTGACCTGTTTGATTTTGCCACTTGTATATATGCCCTTGAAATGACACCAATAGTACTGTAGTCTGTTCTGTCTTAGAACCAGAGTGCAAGAATGTATCTTCCAATGATGAGGATATTTAAGAAGGCACCTAATTATCACACTTTGTTTCCTTCTCTGTTAGGCTTTTACTGTGCAACTTTTGAATTGGCTGTTCCGTCTGGTCCGTGTGATCCCGGCTTCTACTGTACTGGAGGCTCTACTCTACCCAATCCAACTGATGGGACAGTGGGGGACATTTGTCCTCAAGGCTACTTCTGTCCCCAGGGGACCGCTTCCCCTGTTCCTTGCCCAGCAGGTAGGTCTGCGCATTGACAGTGCTGTCATATTTCTCAGTTCACTCTTGATGGCATGCAATGCAATGAAATAGAAGGGGCAAAAGGAATGAATGAAAGCCCTCTCTGCAAAACAGAAAGTTACATAGTCAGGAAAATAAGGGAACTACTTTGTTTTCTGAAATGCTGAGTTTCTACATATTTAACTAAAAGTGGAAACATTGAAGGACCATTTTAGACTTCTATGACTCTTTTTTAATAGGTACTTTCTTAGCCCACCAAGGTGGCCGGTCAATCCAGGATTGTCATCTCTGCCTGGCAGGTTGGTTTTGTTCCCTCCAGGGTCAAACCTTTCCAGAGAATTTGTGTACAGAAGGCTGGTTCTGTCCAGAGGGATCAACATTTGATCAAAATCCAGGTAGGAGATTATTCTATACTTAAAGGACACTATTTTTATTGTTAGAGGAAACAGGAAAAAAAAAAGGAAACCATCAGTCACTTACCATGATCAAGTAAAAATGTAATGAGAGAAATTCCTGAGTAGAGAATCAATGAAAAAAGAAAGAAAAAAATATTTAACATACATTGGAAAGTTTTGGGTAGGGAAGAGATGAACAAGCAAGGAGGAGGAGATAGAGAAGGACAAGATAGAAAAGGAGGAGGAGGAAAAGTTGGAGAAGGAGAAAAAGAAAATGGAGAAGGACAAGATGGAGAAGGAGAAGGGAGGGAGGAAAAGTTGCTTGGTAAAACTGGAGAAAATGAAACAAAAGCAGAGAAAATAGAAGGTAGTTGAAGACTTTTAGGAAGAAAGTGCTGAGATAAAAATAATGTACTCATACTTTGATACTGTATCTTACCTAAACTCTTCCTTCTTAAACCAACTCAACACAATGCCCATTAAATGAGGACATGAGTCTTCTCTGTCTTTCTCTCCAGACCATCTTTGTCCCCTTGGTCACTATTGTCCCAAAGGCAGCCCAGAACCTAAGCCATGTCTTCCTGGTACATATCAAGATGAGGTGGGCCAAAGCCGGTGCAAAATCTGCCCAGCGGGAAAGTAAGGAACAAAGTTTGCAATCTCGTTCAATTGATTTCAGGCAGCTTCTCTGCATTCTACAGGACAGCAGTTCAAATCTGTCTGGAAGATTTTTCATGGAAACACATCTTGTTCGTCTTGCTGTCTGCCTTTCCCTCTTAGTTCTTCCATGCAGGAGAAGAGCTGCGTACTTCCATTCTTTTATCTGTTTCCCCAAATTTAGGATCTCCCTTTTGGTGTGCTGTGACCACTTATTAAGACTAGTATGCTACATATAATAACAAACAATGGAATTGTTTTGAGTTGTTTTATTGTGCAACTTCGATTTAGCGCTTTATATTTCTGCAGGGCAATATAATAATCATATATTAATGACAGTGCAGACATATCCTATGAGCTTGGTAAGCATCAATGACCTGTGAGATGACCTGAACTTTCAAAATGTAGTATTCTGAATGCTGAAATATCTCACAGATCACTGATCCTTCACAAGCTCATAGGATCTCTCTGAATTGTTATAATGCTTGAGAAACCTACATAAAATCCATGCCTGGCAAAAGAACTAAGCTTGGCATTGTCTGACTTCTATTCTATTCTGACAGTCACTCTCGGTAATTCCCATCCATAGAGGAAAAAATGAAAATAGAATGAATATTGTTGCTTGACTGACAGGTTCTGCGATCCCAGTTTCCAAACACCAGATTCCAATAATTCCAGAAGGATTTCTCCAGGAGTGATCAACCCTCTGGAATGTCTGCCTGGGTACTATTGTCTGTCAGAAACAAAAACTGCTAAGCAATATCCTTGTCCCTCTGGGACCTTTAGTAACCAGACTGGTCTGAGCAGCTCCAGGGAATGTGAGCCTTGTCCTGGAGGCAAATTCTGTGCAAGGCCAGGTAAGAGGAGTCTTGACTGCAGGCTGCAAAATCTGATTTTATCAAAGTACATAACTGTGTATGTATTTGCCATGTGTTGCTTTGTGCAAACTACAGAGAGACATTGGTGCATTATTATTGATGTTGTGATTATGATGATGAGGAGGAGGAGGGGGAGAAGGAGGATTTCCAATGATAGTTCTGGAGAATACCTTTATCCAAGACCAACTCCATTGATTACTTAGATCCCAATAACACAGTGGGAGATGGCATACATACATACATGCATACACACACACGTGTGTGTATATATACCAGATTAATCGCCAGTCCTTGCTCCAACGTTTCTTTTATGTTGGCTCTCTTGTTTGGGATGAGATCCTTCACTCCTTATCTATGAACATATACTTCTGGTTGAAAGTCCCCAGGTATTTTACTGAATTTCACTCACTTTGTAGAATTCAGAGCCCATAAATTATTATTGTCTATAAATCTTCTCTTCTAGGTTTAGTGACTCCAACTGGCCCTTGTCTGCCTGGCTACTATTGCACTCTGAAGGCGTGGAAGCCTAATCCTGTTCAGGATGAAACTGGAAGCATATGTCCTGCAGGACATTTTTGTCCTTTGAGTAGCATCAGCCCCACCCCCTGTCCAAGAGGGACATTTCTCCCTCTACTTGGGATGTTATCCCAGAATGCTTGTTTGCCCTGTCCTGGAGGAAACTTCTGCCAAGGAGAAGGGCTGGCTGCTATTTCTGGTAGGTCCTGGACTCCTTGAGTATATCAGTGGTACATGTTGGGGTGTGCTCAAACAAACTCAGATTTAGTCAAAGTTCTTCCTTGAAATTACATAAATCTATTTATTTTAGGCCTCTGATTAGCACCCTCATTTTAAAAGCAGGGAACTTTGCGGTGAATGCATTATGCAGTGAAGATCACCGATTTGCCTTTCTGTGAAATGTTTTGCTTTGCAGGAACATGTCAGGCTGGCTTCTACTGTGACATGTCCTCTTCACGTCCCGACCAAAACCTCTGTCCCCCTGGATTCTATTGTCCTCAAGGCACTGGGACTCCTGTTCCATGTATGCCAGGAACTATCAATCCTCATAGTGGAAAATGGGATATCACAGACTGCAGACAGTGCCCATCTGGGAATTTCTGCAGCGGTATGATCAAACTTTATATTTACTGTTTTTTTATGGAGGAAGGAGATAAATTTGGTGCAGCAGGAGGGAGATTCTTATCTACATAGTCAAATTTAAAGCAGATCCTTCTTGCTCTTGATGATTTTAGGGTCAGGAAAGACTGCTCCAGAAGGGAGATGTTCCCCTGGTTATTACTGCCCACCTGGCCAAGTCTCCTCCACTCCATCTTCCCACCGGTGCCCACGTGGATTTTATTGTCTTCTGGGTTCTGTGAATCCAGTAGCTTGTGAAAAGGGAACCTACCAATCAGAAGAAGGGAAGGAATCCTGTGATCCCTGTCCTGCCCGATTCTTTTGTGAGCCTTCCAATTACAGTAAGTACATTGGAAACACAGGCTACTATTTTATTTTATTACTATACTACTAAGTTGCACTGTGCCACAATTTGATTGGTTTAGCATGTTGTAGAAAGCCAAACCTTGCACTTTGTAAATGATACTTATGGCTTAGCATGACTTGTAGGCCCAGCCATTGTGTCAGGGTTAACAATCCAGGGGTTAGATGAACCATGGCTTAGGATGATGTGCAAACTCAACCAATTGTAGCTTGTGAACCATGGTTGATGAATTAGCATACTGTATCATCTAAAGGCTGCAATAAAACTGAAGATTCATACTATGAGTCCCTAGACACAGACCACTTTGGAATAACAAATCAATATTTTTTTTAAAGAATGAGTTTAAAAATTTGTATCCATAGGATTTCTTCCTGAAGTAAAGGTATCTTGTCCCTAAAAGTTAACATCACTACCAAAAAGTTTTCAATCTGCTCTCCTTTCCTAGGTGATGGTATCCCAGTTCCCAAGCTGTGTCTTATGGGGTATTTTTGCCCACCTGGTACCACTTCCAGTAGGGAACACCCATGCCCCAGAGGTACCTATGGACCAAAGGCTGGGGCAAATGATGAATCTGAGTGTGAATCCTGCCCAGCAGGTAAGGAAGGCCTGGATTCAAGTTTAGAAAAGACTGCTTAGACATAAAGATGAGAGAGCTTTGTTGCCATTCACAGTGTCTTCTGCTGTTGGCTTTTCTCTCCTGTATAAGGCATGCACTGTTCAACTCTTGGACTACCTCAGCCAACTGGACTTTGCCATCAAGGCTACTACTGCAGCAAAGGATCAGTTAGTTCAACTCCCATTAGGCACAAAGTAAGTGGAAATGTGGAAGAGTTGCTTGTCCATGAGATGCGTGGCATGTAAATTTAATAAATCAAATAAATAAATGACATTCTGGAGCAGCAGCCTTAGATGGAATGGCAGGATCCCTCCTGAGATCACAGGAATGTAATTCGCAGAACGTGTAGCCAACTACATTTTCTCTAATCTTTTAGCAAATATATTAGCAAGGGTTGATGAGAGCTGAAATGTGTTAGGATTTTGGACATTTGTAATCCCAGAATTTCTGAAAGGTGATAGGTCTGGACAGAAAACGAAAGAGTTGGGGCTATTTCATTCACATTTGCTTGCAGTGGAAATACCAATCCTTCTTGATTTGTACTCATTCAATCTTTTTCCATCCAATTTTTCCAGTGTGCTGGGACTTCAACACTTATTGACCATGCAGGTTGCTGGTGATGGGACTGTTGTCCTAACACCATCTGGAAGGTCTGTATGATAGGAAGAAGGAGGACTGGGTTAGTTTGCTGCCATCACAGCACACCACCAGCAGGCTGCTGAAACATTCCCATTTAAGTTTGCCCAGATGTATTTTGTCCAATCTTCTACAGAGCCAAGACCAAGAAACCAGGTTTTCTTGCTCTGTTCAAATGTTCCTCTTTGTAATAACAGCCAGTACTGTATACCTCTGAGAGCAGGTAGGAGAACCAAAGGACCATCACAAGCTAGGATGCCTGTTAAAGAAATAGGTACTGAGTGAATCTGGATTGCAAAAATGGTCCTATAAAAAGTTTAAATGTGTGGTTCATTGCCGCCTAGTCTTACCAGATTTTCTTTTTTAACAAGAGTCTATTGAATTCTCCACTTCCTATTCCTTTTATCTTGTATAGGTAGATTCTGCCAGCACTTTGACTGAGAATGACATCTGCCCAAGAGGATATTTCTGCCCTCCTGGGACTGGATTTCCTATCTCTTGTCCACCTGGATCCTTTTCCACTATGTTGGGCCTGATAGCTGAGAATGAATGCCTACCTTGTCCAGCAGGACTCATCTGCAGCCAGCCAGGGACATCTGACCTGTTCCAGATGATGCCATGTAAGGAAGGGTAAGATCATAAAATCATTTTCTCAAAATGACTGGGCCAGCTTGAGTGTGGCAAATAAATATGGCAATGCAGCTAGTTCTAGAGACAGTTATAGGTGGCAGAAGGTGGAGAAATTCTGTGTTGGAAGCAAACCTTTGACTATAGAAATATTTCAGCCAAATACCAATCCTCTTTTTTTCGACTAATACAACTTTCCCCTCTTCAAATTCTTCCAAATATCCTGGGATTGCAACATTAATTGGCCATAGGGCGATTAGTGATGACATTTATAGTTCCCACACCATCTGGAGAGTTTGAGTGATTGGAAGAAAGAAAGCTTATTTTTCTGCAAACTGTCATAAAAATGTCATCAATACATCCAAAGTTATTTTGTCAACCATGAAAGAAGAGTGAACTAGCAGTGTTTTGCAGTGGGTGAAGCCTGAATGTAGGATGGTCTGTTCCATCTGATTGGAGGTGTCCTTTTAACTGCAGAAGTGCAAAGAGAACTGAGAGTATTCTTAGAGGTCCTTGCTAGAGTTCCCTTGCAAATAATTCAGTAAATGCTGATATAATGACTAGAACAGAACAAAACGCAAGAAAACCAAGACAAAACAGTATACCTTTGACTGCAACAAAGGCATCCAGGCCTCTTCCAGGAATCTGTTTCAAATGGTCAGGGATTAAGAAAGTCTAGTATTTGAGAATGAGGATCCTCCCCTTTGCAGCAGACTACCAGGCTAAAAAAGTACAACTACTCTCTTGTCACATGCACAGGTATGTTTGCCTTGAAGGTAACTCTATCCCATGCCCTAATGATGGAATACATGGGTATCGATGCCCTAAAGGCTTCTACT
>JANHZU010003254.1:95307-110211 GCA_032468055.1 Acrochordus granulatus
GAGGGAGGGAGGGAGGGAGGAAGGAAGGAAGATCAAGGGTTGGAGTTACCTTCAGCAAGCAAACTATTTAACCATGCTTAACATTCCAAAGCTGCAAAACAGATTTTTTTTTAGGGCAAGATATAATATTCTCCCATGTGTGTTTTTAAATTGTCCTGGGCAAGGAAACCTGCCCATGTGAATCGGCAGAAATGGAAACAATCCATTGCATTTTGTTATATTGCCCTTTTATAGAGTTTTGAGTTTGAAAATTATATTAACACCATATTCTATGTTTATCTGGGCAGATCAGATGAATTTTATAGCATTCTGCTTCTTTCAGATGTAAAATAACACACAGCTCTTTAGGATCACCAAGTTCTGTGAAGCTGCTGTGAAAATATAACCCTAGATTATTCATAACAGTGCCTCAGATGGGTTCAGCTCTGTTTTACAAATGTGTGTTTGTTCTTGGAAGATGGAGATACTCTCTAAACTTCATCATCTCCCACTCTAGGGCCAGACAAAATCCCACCATGAAATGAAGCAAGAAATGGGTCAAGTGCAATTCGTACAGTCCTGCTTTATAACCCCACACCTGTTTTTTACAGTTTTCTTAAAAAAATAACAATTCACTTAATTTTCCATGATTGTTTTATCTCAAGCCATCCCAAAATCAGGAAATGGAAACAGAGAGGTGTCTGGAGGGCAACATCTTTTTGCTTAGAATTTGAATTTTCAGCAATAACTTCTATAAATTCTGAGGAGCAGGATGTTGGATTTGGGCATGAGTTGTTGTCTTGTTGTGTGTGAGTGTATTTTGAGCAAGAATTCCAAGTCTCTCCTTCAGCTTTTAACAGAATCAGCTTGTATGATGCTGCAGGCTGAAGATGGGGGAATTCATCATTAGTTGGAAGAAGATGAATAGAAGACTAACTGATTTCTCTTTTTTCAGGTGTGTCTACCCCTACTATTGTCCTCCTGGCTCTGCTCAACCACAGCTGTGCCAAGCTGGTTATATAGCCCTGAATGTGACAGGTCTCAGGGACTCCTCAGAGAAATGTTGCAGGGTCTGTTATTCAGGGACCTACAAGAATAATTTGGATTCCCACCCACCCTGTTTGCCCTGCCCAGCTGGATTTAGCTGTCCTCCAGGTGATTATATGAGATGTCCCTCTGTGAAGTCTATTCTAGAAGTAGTTAATACAAGGAATGACAGTCCAAAAGCTCACTGGATGCTCTTCTAATTTATGAAGGAAGAGAGGAATCCATCTGTTCACTGTCTTGAAGACTACCAGTATTATCCATGTGTAACTCTCACACTGTGCTTCCCATCAGAAAAAGGGACATTCAACAAGAACCCTGTACAAGAAGGGAGCAATCTTGGCTGAAAGTAGCTGAGTTAAAATGTACATTGGCTTTCATTTGATCTGTATCTCAGTGTAGTTTAAGTGGCATTAAATATAGTTAACATGACTACAACTCTCCTGCCAGTCAGGTGTGATCTGATGTGCATGACTCAGTCCAAAATAATAATAATATTGATTGGAATTGAATTATCAAATCAGTTCACACTTCCAAATCTGTTCATCCCTTGAATTGATTTAATTCAGATTTTCAGTTCAGTTTGGGGAAGAAAGGGTAGAATTGACTGCATCCAAAATTAATCCATCATTAATGTGAATTAGGGATAGTCCATTTGCTTTAGACACTTAGTTTGATTTGGAAATAGGTTCCAAATCAAATGCTCAAAACTGTTTGGGATACAAATGAAGATGCGGCTCCCGGGTATTTGTTCAAAACTCCATGTCTAATATTTGTATACACTTTTTTATTACAATTCAAGATTCAAGTCAAATTTGAGAGATCATAGGGACCACAAACTCAAAGTGGCTGCAGAGCTCCAGGCTAGGCAACCTGGACAACTATATTGTCTAAATCTCATCAATATTCATTTCTTCCCTTCCTCAATTAGGCACTGCAAGTTTCCTCTTGCATCCCTGTCCACAAGGATATTTCTGTCCTCCCGAGACCTCTTCTCCTGTGCCTTGTCCTCCAGGCACCTATGGGAACAGCAGTCTTGCAAAGCACCTGGAGGAATGCAACCTGTGCCCTTCTGGTTTTTTCAATCATATCCCTGCCCAAACTGGCTGTTTTCCATGTGGGAGCTCCTCAACTTCAACAAAAGGTGATTGTTCTGCCCTCTGAATTATTTTGGGATCTCAAGGTGACAACTGTAATAACGAAGATGATGTCAACAGAAAGGGACTGGCCATTTTGCAATGCCAGATTTTTCTTTTTCATTATGAAGACACTGATAGTAGATGATTTCTCTTGACAATAATGAGTCATTTGGAGCTATTTTCAGAAATCTTTGAAATGCAGATCTTTCTCTGTTGGAGAAAGTATGGTGTTCTTTTTAGATACCTAAGAAACAAAGGTTTCTACTTCTTACCTCTAACCTGTTGTAATGGTATGTGGGAATGACCTTAGGAGACTGGAGGAAGGATGCATCCAAGGGAACAGTCAGATAAAAGGCAACTTAGCCTGCAGAAGGAAAGTGTGTAGGGCAACCAACTTAGAAGGGACCCTCTCTAGTTTCTTGGACAGTAAAAGGGATGGAAGAAATGTACTTTCAGATCTGAAAGATTCTGTTAATGTAACCTTACAATAAAGTAGAATTAGCTCATCTGGCCATGCTTCCTGTTCGTTCTACCTCACAAGACTGACACCTGTTGCTTTCTCTAGGTGCGACTAATTGCACTTGCCTTGGTTTGCACCGGAGTTTTCAGGAATCAGATGGCTCCTGCATCTGCCAAGCAGGATACGTTTACTTTGATGAAAAAGGGAAAAGAAACTCAGATAGCAATAGTGACCAAGATTGTCAACCACAGGTGATGAAGTGTGAAGGTTGGTAATTCTACCCTACAGGAGTGCTGGTGGACCTGCTTCTTAATTTTTCTTCTCCTCCTCCTTCTTCTCAAAGATGGAGGAGCGCTGTGCTCCAGGGGAGATCCGTCTAGCATCCACACGCAACTGTGTCATCCCTGAACTGTATAACTGCTCCCTCGTTTGTAATCCAGGGAATGGAGAACTTCACACTGAGCTTGGCATGTAAGCTGCAACTTTCCAGAAAACATTTCCAGGTCTTGGTAAGATTAATTTTTTCCTGAGCTTAAATCTACATCATCCCCCCACTCCTTAATTTTTATAAATGGATTTCCTTTGTGGACATATCTGGTGGTCAATCGAGAAGGTAAGCATTGAGCCTGACAATATTTTCTGAAAAGCTATTTTCTGCAGTCTGGTGTCTTCCATGTGGGTTGGACACACAGAATTCTTAGTCCAGCTGTAGGCTAACAAATCCAGAAAAGACTAGAATTCTGCTCTTATAACTTCACCAGCAAGATGTTGATCTATGCTTTCCCCACTCCTCAACACCAGATGTTGCTCTAGAAAACAATATTTAAACATCTTTCCTCCTCCCAAATGGAAAGGTGATTCCTTTGCTTTTCTTGGTCTTTAAGATGTCACTGTCAGCAGTACATCTCAGCCGAAGAGCTCTGTGATCAGCTCTGCTTGCTGCAGTCTCCTAGACTTTCTCTCAGATTTGGCCCTGAAAGGGAGCTGCTCCTCACCATCAAGGGGACTGAGGAACGAGTGAGTAGGAGATACCAGAATTATGGCCTGGATGATGGCGCAGGCTTGCTAAACTGGTGTGTTGGGTAATAGTGCTTTGCATGTAAGCTTTTCTGTACAGAAGGGACAACACCGAAAGAGAGCAACAATAATAGTAACTGTATACAAAGTTATAGAGAAACTGTGACTGTTGCTTTGGACATTATGAGAAGTAGAAAAAGCAAGTGTCGGTGATTTGTGGTTTCTCTTTCCATTCTCCATGCTTTATCCAAATCACCATGGCAGAAACTTACGGCAACCAGCTGACCAGTCATTTCCTGCTCTCCTTCCTCATCTTGGCTGTTCTCTTCTTTACAGGAGATACCAAGTGTACTTGGACCAGATCATCACATCCAGGAAATCCAGCAAGTTCATCTGACTCTCTTTGGCCCCAGTGGTGTTTTGGGCTTTTTGCCTTCCAACCCAGATATGATTGATTTTTTCCTATCAGGTACGATGTGAGGTTTAGTCAGTGATGCTCTGCAGCCCAGCTAAACTTTGCTAAATTTCCATTCCCTCCTCCCTAACTGGCTGAACTGATAGGAACTGAAATCCATCAACATGTGGAGGACCACAGATCTTGTATTCCTTTTTGAACCAGTTTGGTATAGTGGTTAAGGTTTCAGGCTAGAAACCAGGAGACTGTGAGTTCTACTCCTCCTTTAGGCACAAAACCAGTTGGTTGACTTTGAGCCAGTCACACTTTCTCAGCCCTGGGAAGAAGGCAAGGGCAAACCACTTCTGAAAATTCTTGCCAAGAAAGCTGCAGGGGGCGAGTCCAAGCAGTTGCCAGGAGTCAACACTGACTCAAAGGCAACTCATGTGCAGAACACAGAAATAAATGATAGTTCTTCTAAACATTTTTTAAAGAGTAGAGACAGTATAACTAGGATAGAACTTCAAGGAATATCTTCAGCTTTGTATTTTATTTCATTTATACAAGTAACTTAATTTCCTTCTTTCAAAGTAGCTATGCCTTCACAATGAAGTACTTTTTTGCTTTTCTTATCTAAGCTATCTTATTTTAAACCATTGGTTCTTCATCCAAAAAGGCTCAATCTCCCTGTGTTATTTGAGGAATTAGAATACTTTTTTTTCTCTTTGGAGAGTTGCCACCAAGCTTTTAAAATTCAGGACAAAATAGATCTTGTGCAAAATAAAACCATTTATCCACAAGTGGGCCATACTTTTTTCCTCCTGATAAAATCTGTATGGATTTAATGTCAGACTTACAGCCAGATGACAGACTATTTTATTGGTTAGATTTATATCCTGGTTTTTTCTGTAGGAGCTCATGGCAGCTTACAGGAGACTGTCACTTAGTTTTATCCCCCACAATAAGTATCCTGTGAGATAGAGCAGGCTTAGAGATAAGGCCCAAAATCTTCCAGTGAGTTCTCCTGACTGAGGGTAGATTAGGACTTGGTTCTATCTGATCCTAATCCAAAATCTTGTCTATTTCACCACATTGGCTCTTATCATCACATTACAATGGCAATGGATTCAGTCCACTCATTTGAATGACTATATGAAGAAATCATTAAAATTCTGGTTTCATTTCTCCCAGGACATTGGCTGTTGTCTGTTTTGATCATGAGAAGTCCCTAGCTATGCAGTATCATGATTTTCCTTCCCCCAATTTCTAAAAAAAAAGAATCAGTGAAGAAGATTGTCTATGGAGATTCTCTGTCATCCAGACCACAATCGTCCACAGGTGCTTCTTTCCATCTTCAAGAAAAATCAAGAAAGTTCAATTGCCTTATGAGAAAGAAGCACCTTTGGACTAGGAGGGGGATTAACTTTCATGTTTTTATCAACTTTACTGATCCAGGAGATTTACAACAAAGACATCGGCGAGATGCATCACATCAACATTTGCCTACCATCCCAAATCCTGTTGCCTGTTTGGTGGTGGAAGATGCTATACTCTTCCAGCTCAGCATTAATCCCTCCAGTAAGTCTTGGCATCTGAACTCAATTTAATGCTATGACATGAACATATTAGCTCAGTAGGTTCAGAAATATAAATAGCAATGTCTCTTAATCCAGAATTGATTGGGGAAATCCTTAGGGTTGAGCCATCTCTAAATGTTGAGTGATGGTCAACAGAAAAGGTTTTGTCATATCATACAGAAAAAATATTAACTCATGTTATGTAGAAAAATTCCCAGCTGTTTTTTTCTCTACCCATTTAAGGCAGATTTTTCTTGCTATAAATCAGTGTTTCTAAATCCTAGGAACTTTAGGATATGTGGATCTCAACTCCCAGAATTCCCCACCCAGCATGTTTTAAGATGCACAGATTTCAACTTTCAACAGTTGTGTAATCCATGCATTTCATTAAGTTGCTGAACTTAAGAAACACTGCTATGGGCTAAAGTCTACTTCCACTACCTAAGTTCTTCAACTGATGCATCCATTTGGCTTTGAATCTAATATAGAGTGGTTTTCCACTTCCTGCTATAATTCAAACAGTTTTTTTCCAACAGTCAAAGTAAAAAAAATCTGATTTACCATGAGATTCTATTTGTTAGCTTCTTAGAGCTAAATTCTTTTTGAAAGGAACCCTTACAGAGCAAGTGGTAAAAAGAGGCTTCATGAGTATCAGGAGTTTGCAAACAGATCTCCTAGAGCAGTGTTCCTCAACCTCAGCAACCTGAAGTTCTATGAACTTCATAGTTCTGAACTTCAACTCTCAGAATGGAGGCTGGGGGATTCTGGGAGTTAAAGTCCACACATCTTCAGGTTGCTAAGGTTGGGAAACTTTGTCCTAAAGGATAAGGGTTTTTTTCCCCTAACCTGTCTACATCAGAATCAGCAAATCTACTTGAGCCATGTTCAGGAGCTTTTCCGATCCATTAGAGGAATATCTCCCTACCAGTTGCCTACCATACATGTAGCACTCAAGGAGAGATGAGGTTCAAAACAAACTGGAAGATATTATCCCAGAAGGCAAGAATGATGTTTTGTTTTCCATGGGGAAAGTTTGCATTCCTATAGGGTTGCTAGGCAGCAAGTCAGAGTGTTAACCATCTGCCAATTCTTGCCAGATCGGGCTTCTAGCCATTACCCTGTCTATCAGAAAGAACATCTGTACAATAGCAATCCCCACTGGGATTTTGGTGCATTCAGAAGGTTGGACCACCTCATACGAGAGACCCAGCTCAACATTTCCTGGTATGTACCAAGGCAATTTCAGAGTCCTGCCTCCTCTTTAAGATTCTTTGAGATTCTGCTTAGACTTCCATCCTTTTCAGAAGTTAGATCAATTAACGTGAGAAGCTGCTCTAGAAAGATTGAAATACTAATTTACTCCAGGGAGGAATATTGGAAATTCTTCTCCTGACCATTAACTCAAGGGTTTTTTTGATTAATTTTTGTCTCTTTCCTCTTATCCATATAATCCCACTACTGCTACCACAAATTATCCCTTGTTAAGATTATACCTCTATCATGTTCTTTTCTGGCCATATTCACTGCTGACATAATATGAAAGAAAAGATATGGAGACTCTGCAACTGCCCTCCAGATGTCACTACACTCCAGCAGTTACAACAAGCATAGTCAATGGTGAAGGAAGATGGACCTATAATTCTGAACCATCTGGAACATTTCTGGTTCCCCACTTTTGCAGCATATGATAGAATGTAGTGAAGAGGTGGATTCCTAGAAGAGAACGGGTCTGAAACAATAAACAACTCAGCTTGGGAAAATCCCTATGTGTCATTCTTGATTTTGGACCTGACAAATGACCAGCCAAATGCTTTTCTCCCCATTTCAGGTTCAGTCATGTTTTCCTAGAACCTGGAACCTACGTGTTCCGGGATAATGCTGTTGAAAACCGGATGCTAATTGTGGTAGTGAAGAAGCAGAGCCTGGGATGCAATCCCCATTCAGCTTCCTTCCAACCTTCCTCTCCATACCAACTGGCTCGGCATGGAGTCATAAAGCATCCAGTCATGAATATTGCCCCCGATTGGGCAACTATTGCAGGTATTGTAAGATCAGCTCTATATGGTGCATAAGAAATATTTAATGGAGTCTATGCTATGTTTGGCTTATTAAGAAAGATAATATTTCAGCCTGCATTAGCTCATATTGGCCTCTCTATTTATGTTGGCTATAAGGCTTCCTGTTTCCCCATCTCAGGAAGATACTACCATAAGTCACTGGAGTCTAAGAGGAAGGAGGTGCATCAAAGTCATACTTGCAAAATTCTGAACAGGTAGCTCTCCTTCCCTCAGTAAGGTCCATATTTCTTTTGCCCTTTCAGTTGTCATTTTCATCTTGGGCTTCCTGACCGTGGTACTGACTGCCCTTTTTTTCCTACTGAGGCCCTCTACCTGCTCTCCAAACCCAATGAAGAACTGGAAGCCTCGTTGGAGGAGTTTAGGAGAGTATCACATCCCACCAGAATATGTGCTTATTAAAGAGAGGTGAGCAGAGAAAGCAAGCTGAGCAAGTTTAAAAGGACCTGATCCAGCTCCAAAGTAGCCAGAATGTTCAATTTCAAAAGTCTTTAATCTGACATAGCTCACTCTGGTTCAGTAATCCTTAAAGATCAGCAGAAAGGAAGACAAATATACATGTTCTAAGTTAACTTCTGCTACCTTTAGTATGTCATTTCCTCTTGGGCATTATTCTCCATCCATGTGCTGGAAAATAGTAAGGAAGTAGATTCCCAGGAGGGAGAGGGTGCATTCCAGAGGAGTAAAAGGCAACTCAGCCCAGATATTACATGTGAGAGAAAGAGAGTAAAGAGCTCCTCCTTAATAATTCATAGAGTGTATGGTAAATTCAGATAGTAGACTGCTCAGTCTGGCAAGATTCTGTCTATAGGTATGAATAAATAATTCAGCTTGGAAAAAGCACTGTGTGTCATTCTTGGTTTTCATATAGTACGAAGCACATAACCCAGAGTAATGTTGTTAGGAAGAATTAATTTAGAGAGTGCAGAAGTGACTATGATAGAAATATTCAAGAACCATGACTTATGCAAACGGGGTTTAAGCATTCTTTAAATCCTGGTGAACAAATCAATATTCAGAAGCAACTCAGGCAGACACCTCCCTGATTCACTGAAGTATAAGAAGGAGGAGGAGATGTACCACAATCAGACTTGCAAAATTCTGTTATTATTGCCAACCTCAACATAGTTCTGCTTTTCTTGTGGAGTTAATTTTCTGGTCTGTTCTACTAAGGGGGGTTGACGATTAGACGCATCACATTTTTAGTTTGATAATACGTTAGCAACATTTGCTCACTTCTCCCCATCTATTGAAAGGGAATGCTTCAAATAGTAGGGAAGATATGTCCAAGTTTGGATGCCCCTGCAAAGAAATCCACTTTGTATCTTCACAACAAGATTGTGAGCCTGGTTCATAGTCAGCAGGGACACTGCTTTAGTAAAAATGTGAAATCATAGAATCCTATGGCTGCAAGCAACTGTTTAATCTGTCAAGTTGAAGCCTCCTTGGTGGAAGAAATCAAATTTGAACATCCCCAGCAGATAGTTGTCTAATATCTACTTGAATTTATTTAGAGAAAAGAAGTCCACTCACAGCTTTGGATAAATGGGTGCTGTATCAAATTGTTATTACTGGAAAGCTTCTGTCCTTCTAAGAAATAATTAGAATCTATAATATCTGCGTGACCAAGGCACTTTAAGGTGTATTCTTTAGAGCCCAGTAAGGTAACCCTACCTAAAGCATTTATAGTAATCTAAGCATCTGTTCGGGCATGCAGTGGGGCGAGCGGTTAAGATGCTGGGCTTGTCAGCCAGAAGGTTGGCAGCTTGAGTTCAAGATCCAAGATCTGCTATGTAACGGGGCGAGTTTCTGTCATCTGCCTAGGTCCTGCCAACCTAGCAGTTTGAAAGTATGCAAAATACAAGTAGATAAATAGGAACCACCTTCAGTGGGAAAGGTAGCAGCATTCCATGTACCTCGGTGTATAATCATGCTGGCCATATTACCATTGAAGCATATTTGGACAAGCTTTATGGCTATGAAATGGAGATGAGTGCTGCCCCTTGCTGGACATGACTGGCAAGGGGAAACTTTCCCTTAAGCATCTGTTTACTACTTAACTGTACCACCTCTTGTCACTGGTATCTGTGAAAGAGCCATCATAGATTTCACACCACCATCATGTATCCTGTTGCCAAGTATTACGCTTTTTCAGTCGTGTTGGCTTCTTAGACTGTGACTTATATAACAATGCTATTCTTTTGATGAAATGTATATTTTCCATCTTTACTTTGTTCTCTCCCATCTGTCATTCAGCCTCCAGTTCAACACAACCCTTGGACCTCAAAAATTTGGTGAAGAACTTGATGTCAGAGAAGAAAGTTTTCATGGATTATGTAAGCACCTTAACTGAGGACTGGCATTCTCACAAATGGGTGGTGAAGGTTACCTATTTCTTCATGCTATGTGAACAGCCAAATACTGCTGAATGAAATTTGTTTTTCTCCAGTTCAGGTATGAACAGTGGTTCCTGGGCTTAAAAAATGCTCTCTTCTAAAACTGGTTTTACTTTGCTTTCTACTGAAGCAAAGCCAGATTGTACCCAGAGAATGCACAATCCAGCAATTAACTTTCCAAAGCAGGAGTGTCCAACTTTGGCATCTTTAAGATGTGTGGACTTCAGCTCAACTTTGGTAACTTGAAGATGTGCGGACTTCAGCTTCCAGATTTCTCCAGCCAACAACAGCTATCTGAAGAATTCTGGGCAATGAAGTCCACCTATCATCAAACTGCCAAGGTTGAAAAAGATTGCTTTAGACTAGGAGTGTCCAACCCTGAAATATGTGGACTTCAATTCCCAGAAATAGTTGGCTGAGAAATTCCTGGAGTTGCAGTCTACATGTCTTAAAGTTGCCAAGGTTAGACATACCTGGTCTAAAGGGAGGAAGAAGACAAGCCTCCAGTTGCACTTGGAAATCTGTTCCTTTCTTCCTCAAAGTATTAACAAAGCATAGAAATATATGTATTTGTGTGTGCATACATACATACATATACACACACAGAGAGAGAGAGAGGCATCTCATGCATACTGTATATACATAATTTTACATTAACATTTCCAAAACATACTAGAATTGATTATAAGATGACAACAATTCATTATAATTAGCTATACATAGCTTACATCTATTAAGTAATTTGTTCATACTTTGCAAGTCACACCAGGTATTCAGTTTGTTGCATAACTGGGACCAGGAATCTATGTTACAATTGTTGTTAGTCCCTAAGCAATACGAAGGGTGTGGAGAATCCAGTTCCATTGTTCAACTCTTGATTTCCATGTAGCAAGGCTAGATATGAATAATATGACTTTGAGGCAAGTTTCAGTTTTTTGCCCATATGTTTTTTAAAGTTCATACCTGCCATGTGGAAATTCATTCTGAGGAATTTCTGATTTTACAACCTTTTTTGCTGCGGTTGTTAAACCTATCTGGCTTTTCTCATTGACTCTGCTTGTCAGAAACCCCCTTAAGAAGGTTGTAAATGGCAATCACATAGCATTAATAGTTCACATTATAAACACATACCAGTTGCCCAGACCCCAAGTTTTGACAGGGATGCTGCAACAGTCATAAGTAAATCATTTTTTCAGCACCATCATAACTTTGAATGGTCATTAAGTGAATGGTCATAAATCAAGGACTACCTGTAAATATCTGTGGGTCAACATGTTTCTGATGGTGTTGAAGGAAACCTTCATCCAGCAGGTGGTAGCATCTCCACTCTTGGGAAAAACCAGTGCTGAAATATCCTCCAATTCACATTAAGAGAGGAGGTTTTCCATTTCCAAATCATCCTGCCAATTCTATTTCTCACTTCTCTCTCAAATCTCAGGAGCAATCTCTACATTACATTTTAAATCAAGGGCTTCAAGAGTTCTTTGGAACTGTAGGTGTTTGGAAAGTGTGCCAAAATAATCCTTGTCTTTCCAAATTAAACCAATCCATACTCAAATTAAGATTGTTCCTAGACACAGCAACAATTAAGAAACAGATGTTTAATATGAGCCTGTTCCATAGAGATGAATCTAAGCTCACTGTGTTGAAAACATTTCATAGCCATCCAGTAATCCCTGATGATTCATCATTTGCACAGTCTGTAACCTCTGTTGTGGTGTTCTGCATGCAAAGTTAGACCAGATATTGATGCATTTGATCTACGTTTTGCAGAATGTCCATCTAAAAATTAACCCTAGCTATGCTATCTTCCTGGTATTCTGCCTTCAAAACCTGATTCCCAGGTACATCTAAATTTCCTACCTCAACAACCTGAGTGCATAAGGCAGGCAAGTGTGGGGAAAGGAGGAATAGTTGAAGCTGGAAGAACAATGCAGCTGAGACCTCCTAAGGTCTGTGAATTGATCTGAAAGCTTGCCTCATTCATTTAATCCATTCATGTCCTATCCCTTTCTTAAAGGTGCTAAGAAGGCCAATATTGAATATCTTTCTTTCAGATGGTAATCAGTTCACAGTAAAAAATCTGGAAGACTTCAGTGTTCGCACTTTGTATGACAAGCTAGAAGATCAGAATTTGCATCTGGCATCGCAGCTTGCGAAACATCGGGCTGAAGTTTCAGTTTTTTATCAAGGGATCAGTCAGAAAATTCAAAGTCTTTGGGTCAGTATTTTGAGGCAGGAAGCATGTGCTGTTCCCCACAACAGCTGGCAGAGCTGCAAACTGTTATCCTAAAACATCAGGAAAGATCACAATTAAGAAAATTGTATTTATTAGACGTTGCAAAGACTAGCATAAGCATCTAATACAATTCATGATAATGTCATGTGGGTCATGACATCATCACGCATATGTTATAGATTATGATTATGGAACTTATATTATTTGCACAAAGATGTCATGATGTGGTGATGTCACTCCCTCCCCTCCACCCCTTTTCCTGTGGATGCTCATGAGAGCTGATGTGGTAGAATCTGGAGGAGTAAAAAGACACATCAGCCTTGAATCATTGCTATGTAGGAAAAGACACAGAAAGAATCCTCCCTAATTCTTCGTAACATTTATACAATAGTTATGCAGAGTGTGCTTTAGTCTGGCAAGATTCTGTCTATTAGGCAAACAGCAATAAAGAAACTATTTTGAGCATTTACTTGTGTTGTTCTTGGTTTCCCATGCCTGACAGCTAATGAAGCAATTTGGCGAGAATGAAACATCACACTCCTTGGTCTGACAAAGGAGGGATTTTTTCTAGGAAACTAAATCAGGTGGTGAGGCAGGTCAAGTACACCAGTATGTAAACTGGTGTTACAGTAGTACATACAGGTACATATTATTATTCTTTGTATGAGTTCCAAAATAAAGTTTCCTGGTTTTAGGATATGATACAGGCAGTGGATTTGAACAAACAGAGGGGTTCTGAAGAAGACAGCATTTCACATGAAAGAAACCAGATTAACTTCATCTCAGATAAGGAGACCCAACAGAGTGAGAATTCTCCAGCTAAATTATCACAAGTCTTGAAAGCGATGGGCTACTCAGGTAGGAAATTCAATTAATTAATGTTACAATGACTTGTAAGTTTTCTAGTCTGCTCAATTCATCCCATTTAAAATCTGCCTATAATGAGATGGGAAGGGGAGATGAATATTTTTAAAGCCACATTGTCCATTTCCAATGGTGAAATCTCCCCATGATGCATGATGTTATATATGGAAGTGGCTCCAACATGCCAAATATATCTTCATTCTCCAAGAAATGTTCAAGTGAGTAAATACAGTTTCTTTGAGTGTTTAGAGCTTCCTATCCAAATCAGTCCAGCTGATATGCTGAGTTTTGTCTTAGAAGCTGAGTGGCAGGAGGCAACTGAGTTAATGAAAGTCCTGAGAATTTTGCTGCAAAAAGTCCAGTACCAGAAAGTAGCAATGAAACAAGAAAAGGCACATAAATATGATGTTGCTGAGGATCTGAGTATAGAGAAAGGACAACAGGCTGCAGCTGAGAAGAAATGCATGGTAAGAATCATGTTCTCATTCTTATGAGAACTTCAACTATCCTCCATGTTAAGAAACAATGATTACTTAAAATTGTATTTCCTCTCCAGGACACCCACTTTCTGGAGCAGCTCTTGCTAAACAGTGGAATTAGTGCCTCCTCCTCTTCCTCCTCCTCCTATAGGTATGAAGATAAAGGTAGGATTTTTTCAATTGGTCATGAAATATCCATTGTTTTCTAGATGTTATTAGACTCCACCTGTCACCCAGAAAAGCCCATGACTGAGTGGAGATTGTTCTATTCTTGTCTAGTTTAGCTCTATCCAATATTAGTAAAGTGCCTCTGACCTGTCAGTTGGTAGCAGCAGAAGTTTGAAGTACCAGGATCTCTATATGAGTCCTAGGTTCATGTTTAGGTAATGTCAATCTCTCACCTGCTTTAAAGAGTCCCACATCTGTGTGGCCATCAATAGCAAATATAGAATTGTCAATTGTCTCTTCAAGCAAAACTCAGATGGCTTGTTTGTCCAACAAATGTGGATCCACATTTGCAGCTCCACAAGAGTACCCTGTTTGCTTATATGAATGGGTTGCAAGTGGAAGCCCTAATGGCAACTTCTCTCCTTGCTAACACCCTACATAAAATCAAACAGTTTCTAAAGGCAATACACCAGCACCTTTTCTCTTTTCCTCCTCCATGTGTTGATGCAGATTTTCACTAGGACCTCTGAAAACAGCTACTCATTCAGCAAGCCTTTTTACAACAAATGTGGGAGAACAACTCTCTGTATATAAGATTACTTTAGGAGGTCCAAAAATCCAGGAGTCTTAGTAGATTGAGGGTTTCAGAAAAAGATGAATTAAATTAATTCCAATCCCCATCATTGTCATCCCAGGAGCAAATGAAAAAGATGACAACCATCTTTCTTTGGGGACCAGCAATAATGCCTTGATCATCACGAACATAGAGTGTTTATCACCTCAGCGATTTGTGGTTTATCATTTTGGCTGCACAGTGGCACATCTGTTGGGAAGAGTCTTCTCTTTGCCATCACTGGTCCTTTTATTGGCTGAAGCAATCCCTCAACAGTACTCCACGGAAGATCAGAAGGCCACCTGGTTCACTAAAGATTTGTACTACGATGCTAACAACCATTTCCTCTACATTCTTTCATCATACCTGAAGAATGCTGGGGAGTTTGTGGCAGTGTTGCTGAATGCCATGGCACAAATCAAAGCAGGTATAATTCAGGGGATATTATGAGCTTAGGTGA
>JANHZU010003254.1:145652-158166 GCA_032468055.1 Acrochordus granulatus
ACAACCCTGAGTCTGGATTAGTCGGATGTCAGCTGGTATTCTGTCTCCACCTTTGATTTCAACAATGTCACCCACCACTAGTTGGTCAGCTGGAATTTCTTTCTTCTCTGCATCTCTGAAGACAAGGGCTTGCTAGTGAGAAAAACACAGAGATGGTCTAGTTGGATAATTGACCTAACAATGATATTGTATTTGGAACAAAGATAGGTCTGTCAAGGGCTATCAGTCTAATATCTCAAATTTATCTCTAGGTTTGGGTTAGCTGCCTCCAAATATCTTGCAGGCAATAAGAGTGAGCAATGGATGTGTCTCCATCTCCTGCTTGACCTTTGTGAGGAACAGAAGGCTGGAAAAGATAGACCTTGGCATGACCCAGGAGGATTGTTCTCTTAATTTTTGTGGAACTGGAAATAATTGTGTCTAAAATTTCCACATTCATTATGTGACAATGCTCTTTGTTGCTCTCCAAATGCCCCGGTAATCTCTATTTTTGAGATGATATGAGAACCTAATATATAATGGGAACAGAGGGATAATTCCTCTTTTAATTGTATTTTCTCCTGGTCTGGCCTCACTTCTTCTACTCACTCTAGGAAAAAAAACTCTAAGTACCTCTTCTTAGATGCATTAGTATACTAATCAGTATTGGAAATTCACCTGTGGGATCATTTTGCCGAAACTGGCCATTATGTTTGTGCTCTTAGCTTCTTGATAATAAGCAAACATCCCGGTAAAAATTACAACCAGTGCAAGGACCACACCCAGGTAGAGCTGAAAAGGAAGACAATCCAGGTTAAATAGAAACAAAACCAATCTCTTAAGTTTTAAAAAGGCTTAAAAAATGATGAGAACAAATAAGGAAATGAAGGTGATCTGCTGTTTTATAATCTGTGCACACTTTGGAAATGTGTGGTTCAGTTCAAAGGAATTGTGAGTCACTGTCATACAAAGAAAAAAATAAAATGCAAAGCACTTGATGGAAACATACAGCTTCGTTGATGATTGTCAGCTTGAAGGTCACACCAGAACTTGTGGGGCATGCCAGGGGCTATTCTCCAGACATGGGTGAACCAGGAACCCAATTATTAGTAGAATTTGGGTTTGTTAAGGGGTGAAGCAGTTCTCAAACTTCAGCATCACTCAAAACCACCCACTCAAAAAATGTATGCACTTTTACCCTGTTTCCTTGAGAGTTTTCCATCATGAGCTATGGCTCCTTAATTTACATACATACATACATATTAGTTCATTGATATCCATGAACCATCCAATTAAGTGGAAGCTTTTATGAGACCTTGCCTGATTCTGAAAAACTAAGCTGGTTGAAACTTGTTGATACTTGGGCAGGACACCAGGTTGTAAGCTGGACTAGGGTAATAAAACACTTCAGAGGAAAACCATTGCAAACACCTCATGTATTGTTGCCAAAAATAATAATAATAGTACATCATGGACGTCCCCATGAAATTACCAGTAACCAAGCTAGACTGATGGTGATTACACTTTATGTTGCAAGAACAACAAATAAAGGTTTCCTTAAAAGCTTAAGCTATTGGCTACTTACAGTCAACTTTGCTTGTTCTTGCTTTATCTTGGTAACAATCTTTGGTATCATATTCAGTAAAGACTGCACTTTATTGTGCTATCTATTCCCTATGCACCCTTTATCCCTGGGTGCAATTATCATGCAAAACTTGGAGTCCACCATAAAAACATTGAGGAAGACACTTGGGGAAAGAAGAGGAAGCACCACAAACCAGGTTGGAACTTACATTGTCAAATGACGAAGCCACTTTCTGAGAATATTGAATCCCAAAAGCAATCCAGCAAAGGACGGCCCCCACCCACAAAAGGATGGAGAATCCTCCGATCATCTGTTTGAGGAATTTGATGATTTCCGGGGTTGATTTGGGGGGGGTGAGAGCATTGGGACCATCACGGGCCAGGATCTCTGCTGCTCGTGCACTTGTGAGCCCCTTGAGCAGACAAGGGACATAGTTAAAATTCATAACTCAGCAACCCAACAACATTCAAAAGCAAATATGAAACTGATAAACCATGGAATGTTGACCAAACAGTACATTGGGGGGGGGAGAATTGCTAATGCAATTTCATCCTGAACTGATGTTTGTATATCTTTTTGTGCTTGTCTACGCAGATTAGATTTGTCTACCCAAACACACACATGCACAGTACACACAGATGGCCTGAAACCTAAGAAGAGGCATTTATGGATTATAATCGCAACAAATATTTAAAGAACAGTATTTCAAGGGCAAGAGCATGCATTCTATTTTTGGTGAAATGCTGAACTAAATAGATTTTAATAGCATTGCACTACCCAGCTGTAACATTTTTGAACGTTCTCTGGCCTGTGTTTACTTACTTTAATGGTGCTTGTGCCATATTTTTCTTCTAGTTCTTGAAGGCTGAGTTTATGATCATCCTAAACAGGAAAAAAAAGATAGATGATTAAGGCTTTGCAATTGTTTGTTTGTTTTACTAGGATAATGTGCTTCTCCAGTCATAACTGACCCACACTTGTCACAAACACAAACTATGCATACATGAAACAGCTTGTCACAGATGATCTGCTTTCTATGGGTCTCCCCAAATGTATTAATGTACTCTGTCTTATTCAAGTTCTTTAACATACTGAAAAAGCCTTCTATTGTTATTAGTGTTAATCTTTCATTAGGCCAAAATTCTGCCCTGGGCAAAATTTAGCAGTGACATCTTGCTTAAGATGAAAGATAAACTATACTTCTCCTGTTTTTATTTTTTTTGGACCAGGTTCTGGTCAAGTCTGACTTCGGGAGGCTTCATTGACACAACCCCACAGTTTTCTTGACAATATCAAAGATTGTTTGTAATTTGACATTGTTTGCCGAGAGTCTCTGGATTTCGGCAGCATATAAATTAAATAAATAAATAAATTGTCTTCCCCTAGAATGTATTTTGCCCACTTTCCAACCTATCCTCCACTCCTGTAATTTTCTGATAGTCCTCCATTCAGGAACTAACCAGGTGCAATCCTGCTTAGGTTTTTTTTTCCCTTTGGCCAACATCAGCGAAGTGCTGCCACCTAGCCGAATATTGAAATGTTGTTGATTTGGGTACACTCAAGTCAGATGGATTCTTGGTGACTACTGTAGAGAGACAAGCTATGCAGTTCTTGACAGCATTTTCAGAAGTGTTTTCCTTCTTCTTCTTGGACTGAGAGAAAGTGACTGGCACGAGGTCACCCAACAGGCTTTGTGCCTAAGGTAGGAGCAGAACTCACAGTTTCTTCCCTCCCAATTCAACCACTATATCAAACTG
This sequence comes from Acrochordus granulatus, assembly GCA_032468055.1. NCBI lineage: Eukaryota > Metazoa > Chordata > Lepidosauria > Squamata > Acrochordidae > Acrochordus > Acrochordus granulatus. The sequence goes on from JANHZU010003254.1 coordinate 148,974, forward strand.
AAGATAATATACCCTTATGCATTTTTTTTTCCTGTTGCCTCTGATGGAGGCATTTTTCACCAAGGGATTGCCTATCTGGATATTGCAAATAGCAAAAAGTGATCTAGGCTAAATTAAAAAAATATTGTTTGTATGTATGTATTGTATGTATATATAAAGGTAAAGGTTTCCCCTGCCATTCGTGGCCAACCCTAGGGGACAGTGCTCATCTCTATTTCATAGCCGAAGACAGTGTTGTCCAAAGATGTTTCCATAGTCATGACTATACACTGAGGTGGACAGATGCTGTTACTTTTCCACCAAAACTGGTACCTATTTATCTACTTGCATTTTGCATGCTTTCAAACTGCTAGGTTGGCAGGAGCTGGGGCAAGTAATGAGAGCTCATCCCATTATGTGGCAGCTCTTGGGTCTCAAACTCAAGCTGCCAACCTTCTGGCTGATAAGCCCAGCATCGTAACCATTCGCACACCATATACATATATGTGTACATATTCATTCCTTCTGTTTGTTGCTTGTTGCAATCAACTGGGACTAAAAATAAGTATTCATTGGGATCAGAATCATCCAGCTTGGACAAAAAGCTTGGCTTTTTCAAAGAATTGGAAAATTCTTTGGGAAGAAAGGGGACAAAGGGAGAGTAAGTAAGGTTGCCTCATGGAGGGATCTAAGATCCTTCAAACTGGGGAAAACCTATTCACAATTGTAGGCTCAGGGAAGAGATCTGGGATATCCTGCAGCTTTTAGTATACCATTCTCATATCCAAATTCCTTTCCTACAATTCTTTTGAAACTGCAAGGTCTCTTTAGTTCAAAACTGCATTCCTCAACTAGATGTCTTCTAGATCTATTGCCCTTTCATTTCTATTGTCCTAGGTAATCCCATCATCCCAAGAGTATGGGATAGAATACTTGCATATCTGGGGAGCTTCTTACTGAAGGGGGGGTCATTGAAGGTTCTGTGGATTGTATCACATGTTCATGGGAATATAGTTAACTCCTACCCACTTCCAGATATACAGCAGCGTCTGCAAAAGAGCAGTCCACTGAAAGCAACATCATGTCACCAGTTGGACAGATGTGCATCTAATTTGGATTGTCGCAAACTCTCTGATAATGTTATTAGAACAGTGGTTGCTTTGCACTAGGTGAACCTGGCTGCTGTAGTTAGATCATGCACATTTGAAGTAATTTGATACCACAGGAACCTTCAAGCCAAGAAGCAAGAGAACTTCAAATCAGTAGTACATTAAAGGGTTGAAACAGGAATCTCCTCTCTCTCTCTGCTTTTTCCCCTTATGTTTCTATCCCAATGATATTAATCTTCCTAATGAAATCTTGGGTGGAGCTTGACAAACAAGACTTGGCATGAAGGAAGGAGAAAATTCAAGATTGCATCGATAGAGACTTCACTGTAACAAGGATTGCAAACTGTTTGCAGAGGCATCTAAAAATGTTTTCTGGTTACAGATGATTAAGGTTGGTGGCACTATGGAAATGTTGTGGCCAGAGAAAATATTGATTTTCATAATTTAATTGAATGGGACAGAATTGGGTTATAGCTCTTCCTTTTGAGTGTTCTTGTTGCCTTCATTCATAGATTTGGAACCAATTTGTCAAAAGCAAAGGAAGCTATGTAAGCAGATCTAGTTTGAAATTGAAGTCTGAGGATTCATGGATGGAAGCATCATCTTAAATAAAATTAGAGTAATGATAATATTTGCCTATCTAATTGAAATGCAATTAGATTGCATACGGAACAAGTTTGCATTTGGAAATAAAGGCACAAAACTATTTACTGTTTTAGAGATGAATCATTTGAAAAATTGTTTCCTACTCTAAGTCTGAAACTTTTGCACTAATAATCTGCCTCCTTAAAAAAAATTAGGAAAACAAGAGATCTGATATTAGACCTATCTACTTAGCCCTGCGCAACCATAAATTAGCAAGAGTGCGTGCTGGTATCTATGAATCACTTACCAAGTCCAGCTCTTTCTTAAGTTCTTCAGTCTTCTTATCCTTTTTCTTGTTGCCTTTCAAATCTTTTTCCTGTTCATCTTCCTTGCATCCACCATCCACATCCTTGGTCCCACTTATCTCTATTGAATAGATGTCAGGATTTTTCTGAAAAGCAATTGAGCAGGAAAGTTAGATTGACTTAATTTCTCTTAAGCCACCCATTTATTTTCATGGGTGCCTTAAAAGTAGTATATTTTGCAAGCCAACCCTCCAAAACCTCCCTCCTGCTCTCATCTAGCTCATACTCTTATGGCTACTTTCAGTCACTCGGGTGGAATTCTATAACCGGCGCATTCTTTTTTGTAGCAATTCTGCAGAACTTGATCTGGAAATGTGTTCTGAGTTAACCATTATTAGAATGAAAATACTGCATTTCTTTCACCCTCGTGGTACCATCAGTGTGACTACAACAAACCAAAAGCAATAGGGTGGTAGATTGCTGATATATCTGTCAGTTTTACATTTCTTGGCAAGCAGGATCAGAACAACTGGTAACCCAGACAGGGAAGAAATTTGAGTAGAAGAAATAAATCATGTGCTATACAAGCTCTATAAATAGTTTATGTGTTAAGGGCAGGTTGCCTGTATGGGTTGGACTTTTATATACATAACTTCCCAGATCATAATTGATCTATAAAACTGCAGTCCATTCTGTTTAACAGCCAGCAAGTGACTGACTCCATTCCTTTCCAGATTCTTTGAGACTTATATTATTGCATTACTAGGCATTGCTACATTTGTCTGTTGTTGTTATTTTTTTTTCCATAGCAATATAGGCTGCAATTAAAAGTCCTTGAAAACCTTTTTGTTTTCATTTTTCAAACAATCATACACGCTGAATTGTATCATTTATTTTTATTTTTCTACCATTAATAGGTCTTTTAATTATTTTTCTCCATAAGTTTTTTAGCAACCCTCATATTCTATTTTTTCCCCTCTCACTGGTATTATCAGGAGTCTTCTAAATCATCTTGAATATCTATAAGTTTAATTACTGTTAATCTGAGGCTTTTACCAAAAGAAAAACATTTTCAATTATGGGCATCCATTTTTCTTCCATATCATCTCAAATACCATCTTCTATTATTTGGAATTTCCAGAATGCTGTTCCAAAACATTGGACTCAGTTCATCCTTTTCTTCATAATTAGCAAAAACATTATTTTTTTCCCTTTTGTCTTGGACAGAACTAGATTTTTCTTATGCTGCTATAGTACTTAAGAGTTACAGTTACAGAAGCCTAGAAGAACAGAGCTGGAAGGGACCACAGGATCATCTAGTCAAAACTCCACAACAATTTAAGCCATCATGTGACCATCCTCTCTTTAAAACCTGCAGAGATGGAGACCGCATAACCATCAACAGAAGATTGTTCTACTTATATTCAGATCTCGCCATCTGGAAGCCAAAAAATATTACAGCAATAGATAACACTGTTGTATATTGCAACTATGAATTGCTGGGTTTCGATGATCTCAGGTTCTCTACCTGAACCTGTGCAAACTCCATATCTCATTTTAGATATTAGGATGCTTCTTTCAGTTTCATCAGTGCTTGTGTCATTCTTTTTAAGGTGGCTGAATTTGCTATTTTAGCAAATAGGGAAGTGAATTTTAAAATTCTTGCCTCTGAAATGAGACATTTATCAGAATCCTTCCTCTGGATTCTTTCCAAATGAGTGGATTCAAAGGAAGGATAATAATTCAGAAGAAATTTCAGTTTTAAGATCTGATTTCTCCAGCAAAAGAGAAGGAGATGCAGATAAGGATCATTTACATGAGAGCTTGGAGTATTATTGTCATTTAATCTAGAGAATCCTGAATGAGAGAGAGACTCCTCTCTTCCCACCTAAAACTCAAAATTCTGCATCAATATAAAAGTCAGGATATTTCTCTCTCTCTTCACAACTGTCTTCTGGCTGCCTGAAAACCAAGCTCCTTAATCCAAAACCCTCTTGTTAAAAATCTGCTGCATGTTGAGGTTCTCCCAAAAAGCTCATAACTCTCAAAATCTAAGAGAAGCCACTTGTTGATTCTTTATTACCCAGTTCCCAATTTACTCACTTTTCCCATGTTGTGACTTCTTCTTCCTTGAAACAAGCAGAACAATGGACTTTTGGTAAGCAGATCAATCAGAGGACCAAGTCAAAAAGGACTTGGTTAAAATGTCTCAAGGCGATGGTCCTCAAACAGCTAGACCCCAGAAGTTGGAATGGAAGAACACTGGAAGGAAAGAGCTTTCAAAACTGTAACTTCCTAGCAGGAGAGCCAAGGTGAGTTAGAGTCTTCTTCACATTTAGGCATCCTTTGGATGAGGCAAGTTCACCTTCCTGTAGGAAACATTTGTGACTTGCTGGCCTTTTTATGAATGTAGCTAAGCCACACCTCCTTGTCTTCTCCAAGTCATTCCAGACTGTGCTTCACCCAACGGTAGGTGGAAGCATACCACAGTGATAGGCAGGTAAGTCCCAGGTCAACGTTTCTAATTATGTTTCACAAGCTTTGTTCTCTTCTCTGAGCAATAAGGGCCATTCATTTCCTTCCAATTTACTTTTTGACTTGCTGTAGTAACTGAATGAAAAGGAAACAGATCCTCTTTTTTCCTTTGGTTCCTTGTCTGATGTATCAGAAAGGAGAAAAAGATAAGGAAAGGGGAGATTTACCTATAGCCGGTAACCACTTCAGACAGGTTTTATCTCCAATACGATGGAAACGCTTTGTATAATTACAATCTCATTTCATTTGTGATTTCTCACAGTTGCTAGATTTCTTGTTGGTAAACTTGACATGGGCAAAAAAGATGGTTTGCTATCTAAGCTCTTCACTATGAATGCTCTACTAGAATGGTACCCAGTTAGGGTGATGGATTGGTTATTCTTGAAAAATTCAGGAGGTTCTCATCAGGATTTCAAGAAAGAGACTTGTTAAATAGTCTTAACAAGTCCGGCTGCTTAAGCCAAAGAAAGAGACATCAACTAAATTGTCATAAATGTCTTGCTTGGAGTAAAGCAATCAGCTTGGGAGAAGAATCCAAGTTTTTTCATCGTCCCTCTGAAACTGTTCTTATTGCATAATGGCTCAGAAAATATTTTTTCTTTTCTTTACACTTTTTTGAAATGAAATGTGTGGAATCCTTCTTGAAATGTAATGTAGACTGTATCTCTATCTGCAATCATATGCCTTTCATGTTTTTGTTTCTTCTGGTCTTAGTTTTCACTATTTTCATTCTTTGTTTTTATAGTTTTGTGCATAATTTTTCCTACTTGTTTCTTTTTTGTATTCCATTAACAAAAGCAAACCATAATTTTAAAACGCTGATGTAAATTTCGTTAATATTGGAATGGGGGCATAACAGGGAAATAGGATTCAGAATGGTTTCTTTCTCTAACACAGGGGATTGTTTTAAAAATTGTTGGTATCCTGAATTTGTTTATTAGTAGTTTTGCTCTCTCTCCCCATTCTATATTACATAAAACCACACTTCCTACAACAATTTGGGCTTTCTGGATGAGAAAAAGGATGAAGGAATTCAGTACTAGATGAAGTAAAATCAAACTGTTCATCACACCTATTCATCAGAACTGCAAGAACGAATAAGGAGACTATTTTAGAGATATCATGTGAAGATTAAAGTCACTGAGAAGATTCTGGAAAAAATCAAAGGCAATACAAAAGAGGTAGGCAGAGCACATGATAGTAAGTGATGACTAAGCAAGACTTTAGAAGAATTCAAAGTTGTAGTTACAGACAAACAGTCCTGGTGAAATGATGTCCATTGGATTATGAAGAGTTGAAAGCACCTGAGCAACCAAAAAACATTCCCATCAATGTAATACTATCAAATACGAAAGCTTCTATAAACATAAGTCCATATGTGTGCATAGGATACCAATAAAACAGTTTTAAATCCTGAATGAGACCGAAGGATACCTTTTAAGTTTTCATACATTAAGGGTCACTGTTCTAATACTTATTTATCACTTGTACACATAGCAATATCAACTATCAACATGCAAGTTTGTTCCAAATATATAAAACAACACTGTGAGAGAAAGAGCAACGTTTAGACTCGGTTGTCCAATGGAAGTCTTAATTGATATGAGTAGGGTGAAAGCAGATTAGATTAGCTCAAACCAGATTAAATGATAATGTTGGTGAGTGGGTAGTAACATGAGAATGAGTTGCTTTCTTACTTCCTAGGATTTGACTCACACTTACAGTTTCCCTTGGCATGATGCTGATGCGCCAGTGGGTAGATAGATAAAGCTGAGCTTCACTTCATCAGTGACAGCATTTTTGAAGCAATGTATTTTGGATTTCCAATTCTCTGTCAGATGTGCTACAAGACAAGACACAACAACTCAGCCAAAAAATTCTAGTCAGGGCATTTGCACAGCCTGATATTGGAAGGCAAGGAGATTATTTCCTTACATCGAAGAAGAAAATATATCTAGGTCAACATCTTGTGTCTACTCAGAACATTGCGTTTAATCCCTCATTCTGGGAGATTTAGAACTCTATTGTTGAATTTCCTTTCTCCTGTCTCACCTAATAGTATATTATATTTATCAGTTTTGAACATGTGGTTATTAATTCATCCAAGCTCCACAGTGTATATCACAGGTGTATCAACCTGTGTAAATAGTATGTTTCATTTGCCTCTGAAAAGCTACTGGCTGCTTGTAACACCAACAGAAAACCAAGCAAACTATCAGAATCAAGGAGATCTAGACCATTAGCCAGGGAGATGTGATCACCTGAGATTGTAGATGGAGTGACTGATGCATGCCTGCATGCAAACATGCTGAAAGGGAAAACTAGTTTGCATAAGAAGTGTGCCATGCCAGGCACTCCTCTGTCTTCAAAGAAGAATGCCATCCCATTGACCGTGTCAAAGAAAGATTTAGCATTGAGTTAGGTTGGCTTTTTTTCTGGGGGGAGGGAAGCCAGCTTCTTTGCTGCAGGCAGAGAAATCTCATGGTGGGGACATTATTTTCTGGCATAATTGCTACTCCCAGACTGCTTTCTGAAGGCTTCAGCCAGTAGCTTATCAAAAAAACCACAACACCTAACATAGTCCTTATTGACCTGAGCAATGACCAATCTGGTATGGGTTTTTGTAAATTACATCTCACCATATTATTTATGGGAGAGACACTCTTGGTCTGGTTCCTCTGGTGAGACCTGTCCAATTGGATTGAATCTCTGGCATAATTCTCATCTTCCTCAGAGCACACAAGTCCTATAACCATGTTAATACCTTGCTGGAGGATTATTATTATTATCCTTCACTATACTGCATATAGAATCTTATGAGACAGACTGGCCATGATCTAAAGGTATTCTGGAAAAACTACAAGATTTAAAGTTGTTCAGGATGAAACAGAGATCACTGCTAGGCATTTGTGGTGCGCAGAAACTCAATGGAAAGGGGAAAAAGACTATTCCCCAAAATGAGGCACTTTCTTTGAAGAAAAGAAGCCCCAGGCTCAACACACAATATGGGACTGAGAAAGTCTCTTGGATAGGAGAGAAAATGTTTTCCAGTTACATCTAATAATAAATGTCCAGTTGCCTTTTTAAGAAAGTTTTGCAATTTTGCTACATACACAATATTCTTCTCTGCTTTTTTTCTAACCAAGTGATGAGCTCAAATTCTGACCTGTCATCATCTCTAAGAAAACACTCATAAAGACCAATGGCCTTCTACTTCACTCTCCATAACTCTCCTGACCATAAGATTTCTTCTTTGCCACACCTCATCCATACTGTCCTGAGCTGACCTGTTTACAGGTAAAAATGCTCTGAAATTCCCAAGGGAAGTTTCCTCAAACTAATTTCCTTGGGAAACCTGAAGAACTCATGAATGTTTCACTAGGCTTTGCATACACCCTTCTTTCTCTTGTATCCAAGTTCACACAATGTGCTAATATGTTTAGTTTAGTTCAACTCAGCAGCTGTGGTTAACAAATTGGGAATGATGCTTTTGTATCTGAGACAAAGCCAATCAGTTGTATTTAAAAAACTATGTTTAAACCATGAGTTTATGCAATGGGTAAAACTTGGGGCCCCATCCATACAACATACTGAGCTGAATGTTGTTTGTAAAGTATGATTTATGCTTCAGTCAAACATTCATGATTTAAATATATGCATATCTGATGAACTCAACTTATTATATAATCAACCCTACTTAAACAGATTTATTTATTTAAAATAAAACAAATTGCTTAGGTGTAAAACAGGTCATAAAATCAGGCACAACTCTCTTATCAACCACCTTGCTTAGCAATGGACATTTTCATCCCAACTGTAGTTGTAAGTCAAGAACTACTAGTATTCACCCATAGTCACCTGTAACCAGTCAAAATCATGATCGTGCAATAATACCCTATCAGGCAAATGATACATTTATGTTCTTGCATCATTGATTCTGCTCAAAATACCCAAGTTACATCTTTTGTGTTATGATGTCATGAAGCACAAGTTAACTGTTGCTCTCCACCTCATGTCCCAGGCCTCTTTTCTGCATCTTCCTTTTTGGTCAGCATCCTAGAAAAATAAATGATGTTCTACTAAGAGGAATTTCTCAGGGCAGGTCACCCATGAAATATAGGGAGGATCCGATGTCATCAGCACTGGCTTGCCTGACAGGGGTTGCAGTTTACAAAGCTGTGAAAATCCACCTTGTACAAAAATAAAGGCAGTCATAAAACTGCAGAAGCAAATCACTTTGTTTCTCCCCTCTTCCTGGTATTGTTATGCTCTCAGTGCTACCCTGATCTCTGATTATGATAGGAAAGATGCGGGTCCTCATCACTGCTTTACAGATGCCTTTCTAGGTTCAAGTTATAGGCCCTGGAAGGGAAAAAGTTACAAATACATGCACGTATTTTCTTCTTCTGCAGAGCAAAGTCTGGCTAGAGGGAGAAAAACTCCTCTCTTTGCTGTTGGAGAAATCACTGTAGATGAAAAAAGGAAAGGCCAAAGGAAATTGTCGATGAAGATTCTCAGTCATCCAGGCAGAATGGTCTGGAGGCTGAGTCATGGCAACTGGACTTCTTTTCTTTTTGGTTCGAGACATTCTTCAGAAGCTGCGTGGGTAAACAGCAAAATACCTCAGACCAAAAAGAAAAGAAGTCCAGTCGCCATGACTCAACCTCCAATCAAAGAAAA
>JANHZU010003255.1:86908-100630 GCA_032468055.1 Acrochordus granulatus
TTTTTTAAATGATGTACTGTAAACTACTTCAGGATGAAAAACAGTATTAAATGGAAATACATTCAGCAAGTAATAAATAAAGATCAACCACATGTTTCAGGAGGCTATCATAGTTGATTATGTTAAATTCTGTTGAAGAATTAACAGAGAGGTAATCTCCTATCCACGTCTTGATGGTCATCTATAAAGGTAATTAAGGCAAGCTCTTTTTGCTGCAAAATGAGTTTGAATCCAAATTGTTTCAGATTAAGGGTTTCCCCCAAGAAAAATGGGAAAATTAATTTATTAGAGGCTATGGTTGAGATAATGTAGCTTTACAATTTTTGCAGAATATATATTGAGACTGGAATATTTTAGCATTGTAAACTTTCAACTTTTCATGGAAAAAGCATTATTCATCCACTCACCCCACTGCCAATCATCTTTATTTCTCAATTGATATCAGTCTTATGAATTGATTCCAATTTGCTGAATTGGAAAAGTTAACATTTGTAATCTTATCTTCTGTATGAATTTGATGATACCAAAATTAAGCAATGACATATAAAAATAACCACTAATGCTTTTTCCAAAAATAGACAATGGCCCAAAGCATTTTGAACATAATTTCAGTGCAAAACATCTCTGGACAATCTTTTTTCCCCTTGATTGGATATTTTATGTTAAAGCAATTACCACTCCATTACAGATCTTTCTTTAACCAAGAACCACTCAGAATAACACCAACAAGCAAAATGTAAAAACATAGTTACCTAAGTATACCTCACGATGGATATAACATGCAAAATGAAAATTTAGTCCATCTTCTCTACTGGAACCACAGCCAAATTGACTAGGCTGAGGACTTGATATCATAATTAATTTCTATTGTTGTTACCATTACTGTTTTGCATTTGAAATTAGTAACCGATCAACACTGCAACAAGAAAGCAAATCCAAATAAGGACATATGTGCCTCCACAATGCAGTTATGTAAATTTAATATTATTCATCAATTTCCATACATTTGTAGACTTTTTCTTGCGAAGAATTCATTTTTATAAAATTACTTTCAGTTGTTATGAAAATAAATATGCTGTAATGTTTCTACTTCTTAGACTTTTGTCTACTATGAACCAGTATTGCAATTAAATTAGAAGAGAGAGATTTTATATTCACAAAATATTGATTGTTAAAAAAGGTTAACACCTTTATGTTACTTTGCAGAAGACTATGTCCAAGGCAGTATATAGTATGTTCTGAGAAACCAAACTCTGTGCCAAAAAATGAAAAACCATGTATAAATAATACACTAATATTCAAATTCCTATTACCTGATTGAGCATGATTTTATTTGGATTCTAGCAGAAGTAGAAAAAAGCATCACAAAGAACTAGCAGTGATGTTTGAACTAGAAAATTTATTCAGTCACCAGCCTTGTTTGTGAATAATTTTCTCCAGCTTTATGGCAAGAAGCTTCTTTATGGGTTTGAATTATGGCTGAAAGGAAGCTGAATTTTGCACCAAATGCCGTGTTTTTGTTTTGAACAGATGCTGAACTGTTCACAAAACACCCAACTGTTCTGAATATATGACAAGCCAGAAGGAAGCTTGTCATGACTAAAGATTTCAGAAGAAAAAAATAGAGGGTCCCATATCTTCATTCCAAGAAGCATGCTCTAAGAACCTCAAGCCTATAAGGATAGGTTGGTGCTACTCTTCATTTTTTTCACCATGACTAATGTAATTCCACTGCGCTTGGAACGTCTTCTGGCCTTTTTTCTCATTTTTTCGCACTTTCCTTATCCATATGGCAGAGCAGCATAAATATAATTTATTATACCTGTTCTAGTTTCAGAGAACTGTGTCATTTATAAGATAAGGCAACTCTCCAACATTATGCTGCCAAAAAAAGAAAGATAATATCTTTACCCCTCCACTCCATACATCTATCTGTTCTACTAATGTAATGGCTAATGCTGTGTGAACCTGCCATTCTGGATTCTATCCCACGGCTTATAGATTAGTATGTCATATGAATCCAGATGGTTATGATTTATTAAATTAACATGGTTAAATAAACTGTGGTTTGGCACAACTGCAAAGCCAAGCAACTAATGGTTGCATTTTCAAGAGTGTGCCAATAGTTGAATCAAAATAAAGCAGCCTGTGTCAAAGATTGTACCTTATTAGTAAAGGTACTACTTTCATGAATACATCTTTCAAATGCAACCTCAACCTGAATCTATTTTTTTATACAAATCTAGAGATGAGGAACACATGAGAATTTACTCGATGAAGGCCATGATCCACCTGTGTCAATTACAAAGATAATTCAGTCCCTTTGCTTAGGGCCTGAAGAAAAGCATATTCTATGCAAAAAGCATTTTCTATACATTTGTATTTTGTTAATAGGCTTTTAACTCATCACAAAACTAAAATATTTTCTTATTCTACATATTGCTATGTTTCTTTTTATTGTACACCATTTTATACATGTCTTCAAACAACTACAGAAAAAAAGCCATATATAAAGTAAACTGCTAATTTTGGCCCAAAGTTTGTCACAGCAGAAAATAAAATAAGACTTGTGATGTTCCTGTTAGTAACTTCTTGTTAGTACCTGCCATTTTCTTTTCTCAGAAGCTACCAACACCAATGCTTTGTGACTGAGGTTACTTCCCTGCCAAAGAAATAAATATTATTTATTCATCACATAATGCAACTTTCCAGTTACCTGAATTGCAATCTTGGAGTTGCAACCCCCAAATTCCTGAAGTTACCACATTAGACAAAACGTATCCTAGGTCAATGTTTCTCAACCTCAGCAATTTTAAGATGATTTAAGAATTCTGGGAGTTGATCTTAAGTTGCCGAGGTGGAGAAACACCGTTAAAAAGCCAGTTATTGTCCAAAGCATTGGTTACTGCCTATAAATTTTATATTCCACCCCCACTGTGTTCATTCCACCCCTGAATATTTTTGAAATAGGGCATGGGAAACATGACAGATACTCATACTATAGCACATAATTACTCAATAGCAGCACCATTCAAGCTCAAGAAAGGAATTATCACCACTACCAAAGATGCCTCTTAAGCTATTTTAGAACAGAGTTCTAGACAACTGTCAAAGGCCACATAAAAGCAAAAGTAATTACATCCTTTTTTCAAGGCAGCATATAGCTAAGTACCAGCTATTGGGCAATAATGGTAGTGGGTGGATTATGTTCCCTGTTTATGATCTTACATAAGCAAAAATATTCTTACAAATTGAAATCAAATGTTTAAATGCCCAGAGCAAATATTTCAAATATTTCATCTTTCAGGAGCTATAACAGCTGATTTTTTTAAAATCCGTACCTCTGAATCCTTGTAGCATTTGTCCTTGAGGCAGATTATCAGAACTAAGTTAGATAAACCATAGAACAAAATTGTGGTGTTTCATGAAGGCACAATAATGACAGCCTGGGAACTTATTTATTGGATGCCAACATGGCACTCTATATTTTGCCCAGAATAAGAAGGAGAACTATGCAATCACATGGAAAAGTGTGGGAGGTCCGGCCACATCAATTGCTAGATATTCGATTTTGGTATAAGAGACTCTTCAGAGTACATTGGACAAATGCGAAGGCATAGATTACAGATAGATCAAACAGATGGAAAGTGGGAGGAAAAGAGCAGCCATCTACCTAGCTGATTAAAAGAGAGAAGACAGACCTAAAGAGATTGATTGCATATACATGGATGTATTTGAGCAGACTATCTATAAATTTGGAATGAAGAAAGTAGCAACGTTAAAAGTATCCACAGAATTGTCACTCCTTTTCAATATATTGTTTCTTGTTCCTTATCAATTTACAGAAGTTTGTCAGTCTTTTGTCACACCTATAGCCACCTCAGATGGTCCAAGTGTCTCACAGAGCCAAAATAAAAACAACCTGGCTGCTATTACAGAATAAAAGTAAAATTATTAATAAGATACTGCCACCTACCAATGTTTTCCTTGACAATAATAGAACTTGAATAATACCAATCTAACATTACTTAAGGCTGAAGGTGATTCTAATTATTTACTTTACTTAAGGAAATTTTTAAAATAAATATGTTAAAGGGAAAAAAACATATGGAGAGAAGTAGTAAGTACTGTAATAGTGAGTACTGTAGCTAGTGAGTTTACTGCACGGGGAAAAATATCCAATATGCTAATTCAAGAAAAATTAACAAGATTTAGACAGTAGTTTGCTTTTACTTGTGAACTGAGTAAGTTTATGAAAAATGAAAAAAACTGGAGTAAGCCATGGTAATATGATATTTCTTAGTTAATCCTCAGCCTGATCTCATACAATATTAAAAACTAAAAATTTCACTACTCTGCATTTTCTTTGGATTTTTGCACTGTATCTTCTCATTTAATTTTCTCATTTCCTGCATTATATAGCAAACATTATTTCAGAAGTGGACTTATTCTGCTAAAATTCTGTAGTTGAGTACAGGTTGGTTTTCTTAAACCAATGCATTCATGCAAGCATACAACGGACATTCAATTGCTGGGTATTTACTTAAGGAAGTACTGGCACTTTGAATGATGTCACTTCAAGCATCTTACCACAAATATATATAATTAACACACACCTTTATATATGTGAGAGGAACATTATGCACATTATCATCTATGAGCTTTAGCATGATTGGGGCAGGGCTGAAAACCACCTTCAAGAGTCAGTCATGGATACTACAATCTAGTAAAAGCATGGTGATGCTACAGCAGCGGGCTCTGTTGCAGGTTTGCATCTATGCGAGTCTACCTTTGTAGATTTGGTGCTGATTTAGTGCTTTACCACACTGAAATCAGACCATAACTGAGAAAAGGCAGCTATTTTTCTTCAGAAATTGGAAGAACGTGAAATATTTTCACTTTGAATCCCGGCCCTTCTCCTACTGTCCTCCTGTTAGGACTGGGAGAAGCACTGCATTCATACTGCCCAGCCATGCCCCCTCCCCAGCCCCTCAGCAGTTCCATAATGCAGCAGTGCTATTTAACCACTCTTTCATTTTGAGATGTTGGATGAGAGAGGAGGAGCACAGAAAGGGGAATTCCTTTCAGTGGGTGTGTTCTGCGGACACCCTGGAAAGGCTATCTGGATCCATACTCAATCACTGTTTGTTTTTCCATGGGAGTGTTTTTTCGGTAGAAATCAACCTATCTTTCCCTTTGTCTTCCCTTCTTCCCTAGAACAGGAAGCACACCCACAGCCTCCCTTTGCAGATCCCATGCTTTTCCTCCCCATTCTGCAGACAATCAAATCAAAGCAGCTGGTAAGAGTAGGAAAATGATGATTCTCTAAAGAGTTTGCTTAAAAGCAGCAGTAAAAAACCCTCTTTGCAATATTATCTGCATAAGCAGACCCATAGGTAGACCCTCCAAATAGCAAAGTCTGCACTACCACCTCTAATTTGTTGCAATGGGTGTATGGTGCACTTCACACATTTTCTCTAAGGAGTTTCTTATTATCATTATGCAGCTATTGTTATCCTTTAAAACACACACATGCAGACACACAAACATTTGCTACTTTCCCTCCCTGCCATGATAGAGGGAAATACAAATCTCTGCTCCAAACCATTCATCAGCTTTGCTGCAGCACTGTCAGAGAGAAAACATGCCTAACTAAAGAAGCTGCCGGAGGAATCCTAGATTGAACACGCTCCTCTCTTTCAAAAGATATGCATGGAATCACCACAGCCAGCTGGATTTATTTTACCTTTCTGCAGCAACAGGTCCCTGGGATGCAAGAGAGAATCCCAGAAGCAGCACAAATCCCCTGAAAGTTCCTACCCTGGACAGCTACACAGGTAGTAAAAGGAGAGGAGGAAAGGGGAGGGAAGATGGGAGGGGAAGTGGGTGTGTTTACAAAGAGATGTGTGCAAAGGAAAAAAGAGGGTAGACTTGAAAAGAGATCAGTGGACCTTCTGGACAGGACCAATTTGACATGTAACCTGTTGCCTACCTAGCTCTGATTTTCTATCCTGGTTTTGTCTTTCTTATTTGAGAACTTCCAAGAAAAGCTATCTCTCACAACCAATATTGGAGTAGCTTATCATAAGACAATTCAATCCCATAAGCAGCACTAACATCACATCACCTAAATATTACATCCTAGGGTCTTTAGGTTCAGTTTCTTTTTCCCCCAGGGGTCGATTTTTCTCTCTAGAGGTCTTGACTACAATCCCCATCAGCCGTAGCGAGCAAGCCCAAAGCCTCCTGACCCAGGGCGATGGGCTTCGCAGTCGAGCCCCTCCAGAGGAGCGAGCGAAAGCCACGCGAAAGCTCCTCTTGCGCACGCATCGAAGCACACACACGGTGGGGTGGGTGGGCTCTCGGCAGCAGCGAAGGGCGAGAGGGTGGTTGCGCGATGGCTGCCCAGCCAGCCAGGCTAGCGCCCGTTAGCCACCCAGCGAGCGCTTCCATTCATTCGCCGAGACGCGTCCGCATTTTTCGCTCCAGTCTGGCTGGATTGCAACGTGTCCGGCTACTCCCAGAGACAGAGGACCGAGCGAAGGAGGGCCATCCAGCGAGGGCCGATCGCTGCACCCGCCAGGTTCCGCCAGCGCTCAGGCAGCACAAAAGCCTCTCCCCGCTCTCCTCCTCCAGCTCCCCCCGCCTACCTGCAGATGAGCCTCCCGCAGCAGCCCGGCGAGCGATCGCCGCCTTCTATCTCGTTCGCTTCCTCCTCCTCCTCCTCCTCCTCCCGCCGGGCCGGAGACCGCGGATGCCGGCGATCACAGAAAGCTCGCCGCCGCCGCCGCCGCCGCCGCCGAGACCATATCTGGAAAGCGCCAAGCGCTGCCGCCCCATGCAGCGCGGCGACAAGAGCAAGAAGCGCCCCCCTCGGAGGGAAGGAGTCGCAGGCGGGGGCAGACGCGCGTTTAGAGGAGGCGCGGCGGCGGCGGCGGCGGCGATCGCCTCAGCGCGCCGCAGGACTCGCCAGCTCCTTCCTCTCGCCTCCGGAGGCGGCGCGTCCCTTTCCTCCTTCCCGGGCGAGTTTTAGCCAGGGCGTCCCTGCTTCCTCATGGTGCCCTGGCCCGCAGACGGGACAGGCAGCGGGCAGAGGACGTCGCCCGCCTTTTCCACGTGTCTACAAATTGAGCTGAAGGCTACAAGCGAGTTTTCGTGTGTACAACTGTGGCGATTCTGTCTCTCGGAGAGAGGGATGGAAAGAGCTCGGCTCGGCTCCTTTCTCTCTCGAGTTTCCTTGGCCGGTGGCGGGTTTTATTTTATTTTTTTTGTCTTTTTCGGGGAGTGGGTGGCTGGGTGGGCGGGTCTCCGGTCGGTGCCGCAGAGAATATTTCCTGCCGCTGCTATAGCGCACGGAGCAGCAAGCAACCGCTTGCCAGCAGCTTTGAAATAGAAGACCGCGGAGAGCCCCCACCCCGCCGGCGTGCGAGGCCTACCCCCTCGTCAGCATCGCTCCAGGCGCCTCACGCGCACGCGTTGCTCACACTGCAGAGTTCCGCAAGTGACCCCCGAGAACTGTTTCGCTGGTCCCTGTGGAGGGGTGCAGTTTCGGGCTAAGCATATATTTTTTAAGTCACTCGTGGCTTTGCAAAGTGGCTGGGGCGTCTGTATTCCTGTGTAGTGTAATGTCACCTGTACAGAGGCGAGTTCTACCTGCAGTACATTATTGATCCTTGTGACCACAGTGGCCGAAGATTCGACGTACAGTATTTGAATTGCACAAGTCAGAGTTTCAGCTTGCATACACCACAGGAACACATGTTGTGTAATCATTGCTTGAAGATGGAAACTGAATGTGCTGACTGGAGGAGCAAAAAGGGTGGAGGGATGTAAAGGTTTGTAACATAAAAAAGGTCAAAGACTGTCACTCTGTCCTTTGGGGACAAGATTGTAGTGACGTAAGTACAGGCAACAGATTTTGGTTAAACATTAAGTGAGTTCAATAATATGAGTCTTGTCACTGAAAAAATTATCTAAAATGAAGGATAAGCAATCTGAGAGCCATGTGGTTTTCAGACCCTATTTTGCAGCTTATAGACTGACCCTAAGCATACCTTTTAGTTTTAGTTTCTACTTTTAAACCCCAACCTGAAAAAAAGAATGACCCCCATCCCTGAAAATGTCACTGCTTCTTGGCCTCTCCCCTACAGCCCTAGGAAGCATTTTTAAAAAATGAATAGAAATGGGTAGATTGCCATTTTAAGACATTGTATTGAAACAATTGAACAACAAAAAGGAAATAACTTAGAAAATGTTTGGATGAAAATTTCCAGAGAATATGAGATTTTAAATGAAAAGACACTGAAAATCTTAAGGCCTTTCAACCATTTTTTTTGCGCACTTACTACAATCTACATCAAATTTCAATAAACTGAATGCCACAGCAAATCTTAAGACTTTTTTTTTGACAAATTCCACTCTAGACATTGACAAATATTCCATTACAGTTCATATCATATATGAGAAAAGGGTATTCTTTTTAGTTTTTTAAAAAAGAAGCATTAAAAATAGTCTGTATTCTGTGGCCTTGAGAAGTTTAAGAAATTAAGTTAATTAGCTTGCAAAACATTTTTTGTGTGGGAGTCCTCTACACTACATTGTATGAAAATAGTTGAGCACTGAATACACACACACACACATATTCCTTGTTCATCCAGTTGTATCTTAAGAAATGTCCTCAATTAATTACCTTAGTGTACTCCATTGAAATATGACTGACAGGACATTTTCACCTGAGCTACATTCCTCTTTCGTTCTGCCCTTGACAAAACCAAGCATTCATCTAGCAGCCAACCATATTGTCAGGAGATGATGGGAGCTGCAATCAAACACATCTAGAGGGCACCAACTTAGGAACACTTCCAGAAGACACAGGTAATGCACCATAGTTGGACAGAAAGGTACCTCATCTTGGAAGACCTCAATTGCTTAAGTGTCCTTTGTATTAAAGAAATATTGATTGTTTTTCTTTTTAAATATAATCTCATTACAAGAAAGGATAGACATTCGTCCTTAGTCTTATACAATATAAATTTTTATGTCACATCCTTCTAGTACAGTGTTTTTCAAACCTGGCAACTTTTAAGATGTGTGGACTTCAGTTCCCAGAATCTGGGAGTTGAAATCCACACATTTAAAGTTGCCAAGTTTGAAAAGCACGGTTTATATACACCTGCATCTAGTGTATATGCATATAGGCTACTTAGGACAACTTACAATGATTAAGTTTAGCATTACATTTTAGACATGGGGAAGTGGTGGTTCCTAAAAGGTTCTAGATCTTTCATGGTTTAAACATTACCATCAGTACTTTGAATTCTGCCTGGAAACAAATGCAACATTCTCATTTTATTTTGGATAAATAGCATTTTCCTGAGTTTCTGCAAAGGTAGCCACCAAGTAGAGTGTGCCGTATTTACAATAATCCAGTCTAGTTACAGATAAGGCATGCACTGCTATAGTTTAAACCTGACTCATTACAGACATATGATATTGGCAAATAGGTTAAGCTGGGTGAAGACTCCCAGCTGTAACTGCTAGCTAAGTCTCTGATAGCATGAATCCAGAAATATAGATGGGAAGTTCTATAGAATGAGTACTACTTCCACTAGAACTGGATGAAAACCTATGTCCGAGTCCTGATTTGGGGCTCCTTTATCTTATCTAGTTTAAGTTTCAGATTGTCAGCCTCATCCAGCCATTACTGCCATTAGACTTTAATCCAGAACTTCAACAGGATCCTAGATACATGGTAGTAGATGAAAAACTAAAAGATGCTTATCACCCACATATTGTTGGGAGTGATGTCCAAATCTCCTGTTAATTTTTCTGACATAAAGATGTCTGAATTCTAAGAAACATCATGTGCCAGTGTTTGGTATTCTCCATGTCCCTCTGCATTACTTTCTAAAATTAACCTCCAGTGAAGAAATTGAAACCTTGTAACCTGGTACTGTACTTAACCTGTATTTACAGAAGACAGTATTTCAGGAAACATGGGCCAATCTGAAAATTTAACAGGAACATCTGATCATTCTTATACAAAAGCAAGTGCAATTATATGGCTCTATGTAATGTTCCTCCTGCCCTTAGGAATGGAAAAACCTGCTGGTTCACCAAGAACTTCCTGTCTCAACAATCTTAAGCAGGGAGAGTCAAGGTGTGTGTGGCAAAGAATACTAGATTAGATGGCTTGTTGGCTTGACGCAGCAGTGCTCTTTTTGATACACTGAGGATTGCTGTTTTTTGGATTATTTTTAAACTTCCTGTATGATGCTTTTCTCTAAGTGCTTTTCTCTATTTTTTAAACTTACTGTATGATGCTTTTCTTTAAGTGCACAGCTAAAATTGAAACAACAGCATTTGAGGAGAGAGGATATGGTTATGTTATCTTGGCACAACTTGCATTGTGAATGGACCTTTGTAGGGTAAAACTGTCTTCTACTATAGGTGTGAATGGCTGGGCTGAGTATGCAATTAATAGGGTTAGGCAGTGCAGACTGGCTGATAAAAGGTAAAGGTTTCCCTTTCAGTTATGTGTGACTCTATAGGGTGGTAATTATCTCTGCTTCAGCTGAAGAGCCCATGTTGTCCAAAGACACTTCCATGGTCACGTGGCCAGCATGACTATATGCCAAGGTGCATGGAACACTGTTACCTTCCAACTAATTTAGGTGGTGCCTATTTATCTACTTGCATTTTGCATGCTTTTGAACTGCTAGGTTGGCAGAAGCTGGAGCAAATAATGGGAACTCACCCAATTACATGGCGCCTGGGTCTCAAACCTGGGCTGCTTTCCAGCTGACAACCCCAGAGTCTTAACCACTAGGCCACTGTGCCCCAGCAGGCTGGCTGGGATGGGGTATAAAAAGAAATATAATTCTTAGTTCAAATAGAGCCAATGTTTTCTTGAATATTCAATCTTGCATACTAAATAAAAACAGCAAACCCAAAGGGATAAAAAATTCTTATAAGAGAATCACATGTTCTCTTAATTACTGCATCATATTAAAATTTAGCTTCCACAGAAGAAAGAAGTTTGTCCATGCAGTCATTTCAAGTCAAACTTGTCTCAGTGGCATCTAATTAACAAATGGATTCTAATCCATCTGCTCTACTTAGCAAGGCTGTAAATTGTAACATATTCAGAAGGCAATGGAGAAGTGAAGGGATTAAATATGAATTGGTAGAGAACATGGATAATACAAGAACAACAAAGAATGCTTAAATGTTGGGGAGAAAGCACAGAAGGGAAAATAAAAGAATGAAATCACAGCAAAGCAAAATTCATTGTGCCCCAAAAAGAGTGAAAAAAAAAAGATTATTGATAGAAATATATGGACTGCTGTGTTTTTACAATGAACAGCCCATTATTTTTTTGCCCTTTCTGCAAATACTTAGGGGCTCCAGTTTGGCCAGTTCCAGAGGGTGTGAAGGTTCAGAGCCATATGCCAGTATTTGCTTTTGCTGATTTTTAAATACCAGAAACCACAGAGAAGAGAAAATGAGGCAGTTCAAATTTCACTGGCTTCCCAACATGAGTGCAAGTTTCTCCCAGCAAGGGAGGACCAGGCTCAAGCAGGGCAGATGAGAGAAGAAACACAGATCATCATTATTATTGTTATTACACTGAAAGTTTGCAGCATAAGTTAGTCAGCTGAACTAGAATTAGTTACCCATTCTGCTGGGTAGGGTGCAAGCATGGAATCCAACAGAAAATAAGAAAAACAGCTATGGGTTGCAAAACCAAGCATACTTACCTGAAAGAAAATTGCTGTGCAGAAGACGAGGTACAATTTCCAAGGAAATATGTTTGAACTGTGAATTTAAAAGGTTCTGGGGATAGATTTATACACCCATAAAAAATGCAAGTTGCCCTCCCTGTAACTGGCTAACTATGTTTTTGGCTTCTGTCCAGCTCTGGTCTTCTCTTATTTGCTTGATTATAGTGCTGACTCCTCGGTTCAGTGTTTCCCTCTTATGGCAGGAATACATGCATCATAATTTTGGAATATCATTAACTTTCTTTTACTCACCCATATCCTCTGGATGAGGCAACTGTTATCTCCTTAGTTTCTCAGTTGTTATAACTATGTAAAATTTACTATATTTGAAAAGGATTTTCCAAGTGATTCACTTTTTCCTTCTTTTAGAATTGCTTTTCTGGTACATCTTTATTATTTTTTCTAATATATATGTCAAATATGACATACTGTATATCCCAAGTCTGTCACCATCTTCTTTTACCGTATCCTCCAAATTTTGTACTATTTCCTGTGAAACAGAGTCTTACACTAGATTATATCTGCCATATATTCAGGCTTTCCAACTGATGATTTTTAGATATATTGGAGCAATTTCTTGAATTCCTGAAAAATATTGCCATCAAATACCAAGAGATCTGGAAGGCATGAATGGGAAAGATATAGGATAGATATAATCTAGAATACACAGAGTGTTAAGATGAATATCTGTATATAGTTATCAGTTAATTACTTTAAGAAGGCAAAATTTGTAACCTAAGTCTATAAGGTATGCCTAGTTCCTCACTTCATCATGCAACATCAGATAATATTATTTAGAAGTAAAAGTAATCTTGATAAAAAAATATTATTACACTGAGAAAGGAGAGAGTGATTGAAGCACTGCTTACCATACTGGATTTTTGCTTTATTTCTGATCTTGTCATTTTCTAATTTGTGCTTGTTTTATTCCCTTAAACTATTCAAGTAAACCCTCTACTTCCACTCCCCTGTTCATAGCAAATGATTTTCCACAAGCCTCAGCAGTAGTAATCTAACTCAGTAAGATTTAATAGCCCATCAACTAGTCTAATCAGGGTTCTTCCCGATTGTGGGTGGGGTGTGGGGAAAATCACTCTTCTGCTTTCTTTATAGTGTGGGTGGGTCATACAAAGTGGGTTATAGAATAATATTAGATGGGAAATTTGATAGCTGTCTCATAAGGTCCTAGCTATGAGTTATTACAGTTGCCATGCCCACAAGAAAGAAACTTCAAACAAGGGCATCCTTTTCTGTTCCAGGAAAACAACCATAATGTCCCAACTCAAAAATGGGAGGTTACTGTTTAATTTTTCTTATGGTGGCTATCCAACTTGTACAGCTAACTAGACAACCCATGCCCCCATATCGAACCAGAGAAAGGGAATGACCAAGGGTAAGCAAAACAGGAATGGAAGCAGGACCGACTTCTGACTTCCTGCTGGCTTCCCCATTGAGTTTCCTTGTGGGAATCTGAAAAGAAGCATCAGAAATCTCCCTTCCCTTCCTTTCCCAGCAGGCAAGTAAGTAGCGCTTGGGTGGGGAAGGAATGAAAGACTGCATGACTGGCTGGGAAACTGTAATAGAATATTGAAATGAAAATTGTATGATTGAGCAGCAGCACAGCAGCAATCAATAGTATTGAAGAAGTCATAATTTCCCCAAATTTCATTCCCTCAGGAGTCATAATTCATTGGACGCATCTGTAAGTTAGCTCATTTGAGGTACATTGATTCAAAAATTGTTGCTCTATGATGCTTCATTTCACTCAAAGGTCATGACAACGAGAGTTTTAGTGGTAAATGTGAAAGAAAGGTCTGTTCCTTTAAAAGTACAGTGGTGCCTCACAAGATGAGATTAATCCGTTCTGGAAGAACGCTCTTAGCGCAAAATGCTCATAAAGAGAAACGCAGTTTCCCATAGGAAACAATGGAAAGCCAGA
>JANHZU010003256.1:3299-16960 GCA_032468055.1 Acrochordus granulatus
CTGGGTTCAGGCCCAGTTATGGGATGGAGACAGCATTGGTCACACTTGTTGATGATCTTTGACAAGAGCAGGATGGGGGTAGTGTATACATCCTGGCCCTCCTTTATCTCTTGGTGGCTTTTGATACCATCGAACATGATATCCTTTTAGGTCAGCTGTGGAGACTGGGCCTGGGCAGTACAGTTTTTCACTGGTTTGGCTCCTTTCTTCAAGGCCAGTCCCAATCAGTGTTAATAGGGGGAGAGAGATCCAGTCCACACCCGCTACTTTGTGGTGTGCCACAGGGCTTGTTACTTTCCTTTTTAACATCTACATGAAACCACTGGATGAGATAATCCATGGGATGAAGTACCATCAGTGCAATGATGATACTCAAATTTATATTTCCATCTCTGGTGATCCAAGTGTAGCTGTCTCAGCTCTGATACGGTGTCTGGAGACTATACGGGTCTGGATGGGGGATAACAGACTTTGGTTGAACTCTGGCAAGCCTGAGAGGCTTTGCATGTCTGGGGGTTCTGGTTCATTAACATTTCAATTCTGAACTGCCCCAAGCTGATCCCGTGCACAACCTGGGGGTTCTCCTGGACTCACAACTCCTGTTCAAAGAACAGGTGGCAGTCATAGCTATCAAGGCCTTTGCACAACTGCATGTTGTGTACCAGTTGTGTCCTTTCCTGGACCAGGAGTCCCTAGGCTCAGTCACTCATGCCCTCATCATCTCTTTGTTGGACTATTGCAATGCATTATACATGGGGCTACCCTTGAAAATCATCCAGAGGCTGCAGCTAGTGCAGAATGTGGCTGCATGGATGAATTTAGGGGCCCATAGAATGGCTCAAGTAATGCTTTTATTCCATAAGCAGCATTGGCTGCCAATTTGCTTCTGGGGGTAATTCAGGCTGTTGGTTTTGACCTTTAAAGCCTTGAATGGCATCAGATTATCTGAGGAATCATCTCACCCCAATGGGGACAATCCACTCCACCAGCTCCAGCAGAAATAACCTGCTTCGGATCTCAACTGCCAAGGAATTTTGGCTGGTGGGATCATGAAGAAGAACCTTTCTGCTGTGACTCCTGCTCTGTGGAATATCATGGCCCTGGAGGTGAGGTCTGTGCCCACCCTTGCAGCCTTCTGAAGGGGCCTTAAAACCTGGCTCTGCCAGCTGGCTTGGGGCCCCAGTGGGAGTACATCATTTTGGAGGTAGCTGATGGCGGAGTATTGACCACCTTCTCCCATATATATGTTTTTGCTCCTTCCCTTTCTGTTCAGTTGGGTTTTTATTTTATTTTTTATTAATTCTTAATGGTTTTAATTGTTTTATTTATATTGTTGTTTTATGTTTTTATTATAAGCACCAAGAGTCATTTTGAGTTCAATGGCATATAAATTTGATGAATAAATAAATAAGTTGACTTTTTTATAAATAATGTCAGAAAAACAAGCTTTAGGGACAAAGAGGGATATCCTTCAGATCTCAAGGTACTGAGCTTCTTGCAATTGGACACAGGTTAGTTGATGATTGAAGCCCAAAGTTACATTCCCTATTTAATGAGGATTAATTACTTTTTAGATCACTGAATTTGTTGTATGTTCTTATTGTTATAAAGTGTGAGGCTCAAAGAAGCAGTCTCAGACAGATCAGTTCTAATCTAAAAGGTTTATTGAAGTTACAAGCTCACAAGAATTCTTCCAACTTCCAGCCCAACACCTGCACTCTCCAGATAAGGCTAATGGTCTTCATGAGGGGTCTAACCTTTGGCATTTGTTCCTGTGCAGAGATTCCAAACTGATCCACCTCTTCACTTTTGGCTCAGCTCTTCTTTCTCTCACAAAGTTTTTCTTGATACTTAAGAAGAATTAGTCCTCTTATAAGCTAATACCACTACAGCATATATCTGGTAATGAAGGATAATGCAGAATATGCCTTATCTTTCTTCAGTATGATATTTTTTTGGGACTTCCAGGAAAGCAATTGTGAACTAAAAACAATTCCTTGAGTGTAGAGCCATAGTGCCATAGTGGAAAGAGGAGCTGGTGAATGAATCGGTTTCCTGGATTCCTCTCTGGATGACAGAGAGGATTTAGGGTCACCCATTTTCTCAGAAATATTTCTCCATTGTGTGTGTCAAAGAAATGTCATAAGTGTGACATCAAGGGACAGTATGAAGCCTACTCCTACGCTTAGAATCTTTACCGGTATACATGTGTGTTACACGTATCTAAAAATTTTAGCTCAACTAAAAAGCTAAAGAGAATCAGAAGTGTTTGGTAGTTGATTGGAGACTTCAAAAAATCACAGGACTGTAAGTATTTAGTTTTGTTTGTTTATTCTTTTCTAAAGAAGTATAAGTTTGCCCAACAAATTACATGCTGCTATAATATTGATCATAAATTCTCCAGCAGTTAAGCAGAACTTAAGTTTAACTGTATTTTTTACTACATCCTCCCATCCCATCCCCTCCAACTAAACTTCTCTTTTAAAGGTTAAATGCATGTTTCTTCAAGTTTATAGTTCCCCCATTACCTGTGATGAATTTACCTATTGAACCTTATCTCATTTTTTCTGATTTTTTTAAAAAAATATTATGTTGTTATAAATCTTGATACATTATATTGTTTCAGTACAGTGATGTTTATGTATGGTTAAAATTATTAACATTCAATTATTTAGATAGCTTGGATTACTGAGAAAAAACAAGAGAAAAATATTAGTTACAGTTCAAGGATGTCAATATTACAAGCCTAAAATGACTTGACTTTTTCATCCAATTGAGTATAACATTGAAAAAAGAACCACTGTGACTCACAACAATGCATTTTGTTGTTTAATAGAGTTTGGGTTTTAAGCTGATTACTTAATATTAATACATATGTGTGTCCGTATGCGTGTGCATGTGTGTATTAATATTAAGTGATCAGTTTAAAACCCAAACTCTATTATACAACAAAATGCATTGTTGTGAGTGTGTGCTTGTATACACACGGAGACATGTATACATAAGTCTAGCACACACATTAATGAAAGATAAATGGAGCAAATTTAACAAAAATTAAAATACCAAAAAAGTAAACAAACAAAGGAGAAGGAAAACAAAAAAGGACTCCGGTTTCTGACTGGCCCCTTTTTATATATCTGCTAATCTGCAATATTTATAGATATTTAGGCCTTTTTAGAAACCAGTAATATAAGTGATTATATTTTTCATGTTGGGTAATGTGTTGTATAGATGCTTAAACTGCTTAAACTTAGTTGCTAAATTTTTGTTAAAAAATTTTTAAAGTTTTGTTAAATTTTGTTGCTGCAAGTGTATTTCTTATTAAACTATGATGTTTCTTGTTGATTTTTTTCTGAGATTATACCTGGTAAGAAAAGTTGTATTTTCATTTCAAATTTTAAATTCCAAAATTTCCTGCATTATACTATGTATGTATAGTATATCTTTCCAATGGTTTTAAGTGGTTTTTTTTTTTAATATGTTCACTACATGTGGTAAAATCTTCCCTCTGTTTCATGACATTTCCAAGATTTATTCCTGTATTATTTCTCTTTCTTAGATATTATTGATGGAGCTGTAAACCATCTGTAAAACATTTTGTACATTCCTTTAGATTATAAATCAGGATAAATTTTCTAGATTTAGTTCATAAATCCTCTTACTGGTTCGTTTTGACTGTTTTTTAAAGTTTTGCATCTTTTATCATACAGTTTTTTTATGGTTCTGCACCCTGTCTAAGAAAAAGTTTATACAGTATGTGCAAAATAATAGATGGTTTTGTATAAACCTTTCAAGTTCTGTTTTGTTTTGTTTTGTTTTGCTTTATCCCTCCTTCCTTCTTGAGATCTGATTTTTTTCTTCTTCTTCCGGCTATTTGTAAATGCATCAACCGTGCTATGTTCCAGCTTCACTGAGTAGCTTTTACTGCATTTTCATTCGGTTTATAGAATCTAAGTGAACCATATTTGCATATATAATTACATTTTTCTTGTTGTAATTATTTCCAACATGAAAAGCTTTTGAGGGAAAAGCTAGAGGTGAAATTGTTGGGCTTATTATACCTTTCATAAAATTCCATACTTTCGTGATACTATGTCCTTTTAAGTTTTTAATTCTCCTTTATGTCTCTATGCCATAAATGTCTATGAAATAGACAGCAAATAGCTAAGCTAGTTCCCTTCAAAACTGCTATTCTGCTATATATATTATTTTTGTTTTAAGTGCTTTATTAAACCAATCAGTATAATGGCTTCTTCAAGGTTAGCATGAGTTGTTGTACTTAGGGTGAGGGATGCAAAGGCTGTCAGCATCATAACCTGCATCCAAAACATCAAACTCAAGGCGGTTTTGAGGATTTTCCTCATTTCTTGAGTGCGGCTTCAACGAAGGTGTCTCCTCAGGGCAGACAGAGAACAAAATACCTCTTTGTAGGATAGGTAAAGGATAAAATGCCCCAAATGAAAATGTCTCTGGGGTGCTGCTTTGATCACTGAATTTTTCATGCCTTTTAGCATAGATCAATTAGACATCCTGCAATGTCAGAAAGAAAAAGGAGATAGTAAAAAAAAGAAGAATCCCTTAACATATATGGAGATCAAGCTTTTATTATTTCAAAGTGAGCATCCAGTAGCATTGCTGTGAGCCCAATAGTATTTTTAGTAAAAAGTTCCTGGGGAAAAAAGAGCAAAATGAATAAGAAAATATAAAACACGAGGTTTTCACATAGGTCTGCATCTCTAAAAATACCACCTATTCTGAGTTAGGGTTTATTTTCTAGCTCCAAAACAAAACAGTAAAAATTTCATGTTAACGTCCCTCCAAAACTTAAAATGCTTGCTTATAACATAAAAATGTGACCGGTTGTTCCAGATTTGTTCAAAATTTATTTTTGCATCTGCCAGGAAAAATACATTGTTAAACTAGTGAAACGATATTGGCTATTTTTTGTCACTCCAGTATATCCAGAAGTATGTCAGAGAATCCAGGATATGATGAAGCGCATCATCGACTCTCGCCAAATTGAACTGTTAGTCTTAAATTTGTGAGGATGGAGGGCATATTTGAAAACAAACTGTGGATCAGAAAATGGGTGCAGGAAAACAAGTTGCGGCCTATTATTTCTTAGATTTCCCCCACCCTCAAAAAAAAGCTCTCTATTATTATAGCTAATATTTTTCCTTTATTTGGAGCAGGGCACATAGACGCACTTCCACATAAAGCACTGGAATGCGAGGTACCACCAAGTTTCCGCATCTAAGATGTCTGTGGGAGTTCTGCAGCACTTTGCTTTCTAGTCAGCCAGCACCGATAATCTTCGATATCATAGATTCATCTGAAGGAGATGAGTGGTTTAAAAACAACATGTGATTAATAAATAAATAAAAGCAGGTTGGGCAAGCTGGCGATGCGAGCGGAAAGCATAGGACTGTGCTATTTGTGCATGTGTTATGCATCACAGTGCTTGAAACCATCGAATTCCTATCAGGGTGCTCCTCTCAGAAATATGAAAGGGATTGTAACAAAACCTGAACAAAAGACTGGAATCTTAGATTCACATTTTTTAAAAAATCACATTGTTCTGAAAATGAAGAGACATAGGCAAGGAAAATACATTGCAGACTT
This sequence comes from Acrochordus granulatus, assembly GCA_032468055.1. Taxonomy (NCBI): domain Eukaryota; kingdom Metazoa; phylum Chordata; class Lepidosauria; order Squamata; family Acrochordidae; genus Acrochordus; species Acrochordus granulatus. Next base: position 8,922 of record JANHZU010003256.1, read on the forward strand.
CATCAGTTAAGGGATTTCGACCGGCAGGACCCGGGAAGATCTTCTCTGCTGTTGCCCCACCCTTTGGGACATTCTCCTGGCCTTCCAGAAATGTCAGAAGATCTGGCTCTGCCAACTCACTTGGAGCTCACAGAGGAGCATGGAGCATGGGGCTGGTGAGCACCCTGCCTTGTTTTATTCAGAATTTTTAATGATTTTATTATTGTTTTTAACCACTTTTATTACAATATAGGTCGCTTTTTTCTTTTTATGGCCATTTGTACATTGCTCAGAGTTGCTGTATCAAGAAGATGGGTGGTCCCTAAATATGGTTGATAAATAAACAAATTTGGTCTAGCATTAAGGCAACAGCAGGAGAAGCTTGAGTTCTAATCCTGTCTTAGTCATGGAAGCCAACTGGCTTGCCTTGGGCCAGTCACCCTCTTTCAGCCCAACTCACTTCACAGGGTTGCTGTTATGGGGAAAATAGGAGGAGGAAGGTGTGTTAAATATGTTCACCACCTTGAGTTATCTGTAAAATAACAGAGGCGGGATACTAATTAATAAAAATAAAGATGAATCTGTTCATCGGGTGAGACCATGGAGAGAAAGCCTGCTAAGGAAGCCCTTTCCAAAGAAGTTCCACTTGCAAAGACCATGCAATGAGACCTTCTCAATCACGGCCCAACTTCTTTGAAGCAGCTTGTCCTCAAAGGTATAGACTGCCAACTCAGTGCTGTGTTTTTGCATGGCTATGAAAACATAGCACTTTCATCAAGACGATGGTCAGGACCATGCGATTGAAGTCCCATCTCTTTTTGTGTGCATCAACACATACAAAGGAGGAGCTGAGTTTTGATTGTGGCAGATATTTTGACTTTTGCCACACAAACACATACCCCATGGATGAAGCACCAAGATCAAACTAGGTATTTGATTTAATTGAAAGGGTGAGGTAGCAAAGCTAATATTTTTTTTACTAATCCTATTTTGGATTGGAAGGGAAATCCAAAACAGAGAGAAAACAGCTAAAAAGATTAGCATTTCTAAATGTGTTACGATCAAGTAATTTTAGATTCTAGTTTTATTGCTCACATGGGTTCACCATGACACTTGTGCAGAAGATCGTGTGTGTCATTCCTCATACTTTTAACCTTTCTGCCTGTCCTCCAGAAATGAGCTTGGCTTTCTGCCCCATAGCTGCATAGGAATGCCATTAGTGATTTTACAGAATAATTTTAAATACATCAGCCAAAGCTAATGGCTTTACTCCAATTTTACAACTTTAAACATTACTTTCCTTTTTCATATCTTTCCAAATTTGGCCAGGCCTGCATGAAAATTTTGAAATTGCACAAGCAGCATGAATATTAGTGCAAGATCAGAAAACATGGATGCTTTGTTATATGCTTTAATGTTGGAAATATTCCATGGCCTCTACAATAATCATTTCCTGTTAAAAGGACGATGCCTGGTGGGTATAGCTTCATTCACAGAGCTCTTCTGCTTGGTTGGGAAGAACAATAAAAAGTGTGGAAAGCCATATCTGGGAAATGTCTTTATTCCCTGCAGAGCTAAAGGCAATGGGCATCAATATTTATGTAACAGTTTGATGCTGTTATCCCAGCTATGGCACATTTTTCCTACTGGCATTATTCCATAAATATATACCTACTGAAAATTACGACATTGGAATTCTAATTAACTACCACCAGTGTCTCAGATGAGATTAAGGAGCTTTTTACATCTTATATCCATGCAGTTTCTTAAATCCATTTGGGCTCTTCAGCTTGTTCAAGACAGAATTTGGAGAGAAACTTCTTCCTTGATTTTATGTCAAAGTTTTCTAATCCTTAAAGTCCTTTCCCTAGGATTTTTCTTCTCATGAGAATTAATTATGTATATGCCCTTGATTCCATGAAGAATAGTTTGGATTAAACTACTAAATTGTTTGTTATTTTATTAATCAATTCTCCCTGTTCTTCTTTTCCTCCCCTCCTATCATATTTATATTCCACCTAGACATTCTGGATTATACAACTGACTCCCCTCTCCTGTCTCCTATTAACTACTCTTATTTTCTCTTTTCCTTTCTTTCTTTTTATATCCCAATCCATTTTTATTTCTCTCTTTTCCTGATAACCTTAACCTTTCTTTCCTGTTCATCTGAAGAACCTAAATCAGATTATTCATGCCAACCGATCAAACCATCTGGACATTTAGAGCTTGATTGTTTTGTTGACTTCTTTGCATGAGCAAACTGAGGCTGGCATGGTCCTCCAAGCACTCAGAATCTCCAAGCACTTCAAAACCTCTGAATGTCACTTGTTGAAATTCACTGTTAAACATCACAGTGTCACCAGAGACAATGCTGCCTGACATAGCTTCTTTCACTGGAAATGTTATTCTGCTCATCCAACCCTCCAAAAAAAATTATCAGATCAGTTGGTCACATGCAAAATTATCCCAGCTGGCCCATTAAGTCATTGAAAATTGTCCTTGAAATCCTGATTCTTTCTTTGCTAACAGACTAATAAGATAAACTTGCCTGACTTAAGGGCTAGAAAAATGAATGTAGCTTATATGATATTTCCCTAAATATCCCTTTCTCTTCCGTTCTACTTGGGAATGAATCTAAGGACGGTGTGTGGAAAGAGAAGCACTTGGACAGCTGTGGTAGTTTGCCTTAGTTGCTCACCAATTGTTCAGCCTTAAAATTGATTTAGAGTTTATACTAGACAACACTTGACCAACTGTGCCATTCTTCTTTCCACATATAATATAGGCTTGCGCTGTTTCGTCTTGCTTCAGGAGAGCCCCAGTAAAGCCTCCATCATCTCTCCTTGGCTAACTCATGGAACTGGGGAGGGAATAAGGGGAACTGTGGACTCCAAGGATAATTGCACTTCATTCCCCATTGGGAAAAAGAGAGGTCACTCTTTGACTGCCAGCACCCTCAGCCAGTAGGAATCCAAGATGCTCAGAATCCAGCCACCACTGTTAAGACATTTCAAATTTTGGGCTTGGTTCTAAAACAGTCAATGATTGCTTACCTGTCAGACCTTTCCACCAGCCAGTTGGTACAGGGGCCAGAGGAAGCTGAGAAAGAGGGTGAGGGTCTTTCTTTATTAAATTTATTCTCTGCCCAACTTGCTACAAGCAACTTATTTTTCTGTTTGCCCCTCTCATCTTCTCTTGCACCATGCAACCTATGGGAAGTGTAATTAAAAGGCATGGGGGTGCTGAAGCAACCACAAGTTTGCCAACATACTTCAGATGGGCTAACTTACAGAATGCTTTGGAAGCATTCTGTAAGTTAGCCCATCTGAAGTATGTTGATTCAAAAGTCATTGCTGTATAATGTGTTGTTTCATCCAACTGAAGATTATAAAGTATCAAATATACATGAGAATTTTAGTAGTGTATACAGTCATGCGAAAAAGAAAGTGCACCCTCTTTGAGTTCTATGGTTTTACATATCAGGACATATCCTTAGCAGTTCTTAAAAGCAGGTCAATATAATCCCAGATAAACAACAACGCATGACATACTACACCATGTAAAATCATAGAACTCAAAAAAGATGGACTTTTTTTCCCCACATGACTGTAGATAAAAAAGGAAGCTGCGGTAATGGTAGAATAGTGGCTGGCTGTAGTCCAGTGGTTTGCTTGGGATTATGCCCGTTTTTATGGAAATAAAAAATTAAACTAGGATGATGAAAAATACCCTGGGAGAAGAATGTAAGCTACAGTGAGCAGTTCCATTGGTTTTCTTTGTGTGAATCATCCTCCATGGCAGGATTAAACCCACCACCCTCCCCTTGGCAGCCATTTTAAAATGTGGCTATTGATTACTTGAAGCTTTTATCTTCACCTCTGGATTCTGGCAGTGATAATTCATTGATTTAACAAAGTGATAACTTGGAATGATGTGTGAAGTCGGCCTCCTCTTCCTCTATTTACTCAGACCTTTCTACTGTTTTCTTTTAAAGTAAATTGAATAGAAGTTCTTGGGCTCCACAATAATAAACATAAGTATATAATAAGACTTTTTTTTTTCTTTCCTCTTGGGATTGTTTGTGGAGCTTGAGTTTTTTCCTAAAACAATAAGAGTAAAAGGTATTTGTTCAGTGCCCTTTCTGTTGCAAGGCGTCTTGAACATTTACCTGGCAACCTAAGTAAATTTCAGATTTTTCATCAATAACTTAGGCATTCGTATTTCTCCTGTCCCCTTTCTAGCTTTTAAAAATCTCTTTGAAAGAAATTGGTATGTTAACTCTTTCACAGCAGGACCATGTAATGTTATATTCAGAAAGAAAAGTTTCATGAAAGTGGGAGGATTTGGGGTGAGGTTTTCTGTAGGAATCGGCAGGTATATCATATGTCATCATCCCAAAATAGAGATTTAGAGTTCAGCTGCCTTATAGGAGTTTTGTAAATATATATATATATATTTGTGTGGATTTTCAAGTCAGTCTTGATTCCTGGCAAGGTTCTTGAATTTTCTGAGGCAATATGTCAGTGGACAGATATACTTATGAAAGAAAGTAATGTTGAGAGCAGCCATGGAATGGGAGCATGATCTCATGGCTTGCTGTGAAGATCTGGGCTAAGCTCTTTAACCAGAATTAGCATGGATATGTATTTTTGGTGAGTTAAGCCATTCTCTAATTAAGATGACATTGCAAGATCAGGCAGTTTGCCACCAATGTCTTAACAAGATCAAGAAGGCCACCATATCCCAGAGATTTTCCAACTTTACTTCTCAATGGGGCTGCACTGCCCCAATCATAATTTTTCTGCAAACTGGCAGTCATCTTAGTTTCATGATTCCTGTCCAAGGAGATAGTAGATGCAACTAGGAGGGCCTTTGCTTAATTTCATCCTGCAAGCCAATTGCACCTAGTCTTGGATTGACAGGCCCCACTTATGGTCCTCCATGCCTTGATGACACCTTGTCTGGATTAATGCATGTTCTGCTTGAGTCTGCCTCTGAAGATCACTCAGAAGCTACAATTGGTCCAGAATTTAGCACATGTAATCCTGGGTTCATCCATGCAACACCATTACTACACAAACTGTACTGGTTACTGGTGGGCTTCTGGATATAATTAAAAGTACTGGTTGCAATCTATAAAGCAATGTATAGGACAGAGTCATGATATTTGAGAGATTGTCTCTGTATTTGAGCAGATAATATATATGATACTGAATTTCTTTGGATGAATAAATAAATCCACTGAACTCCATTGAGGTTAGATTGGCTCTTATTAGAACAGAAAATGTATTTAGTTATTTATTTTCTATACTGCTGGATTCAACAAAAATGACTCCCAACACATACTTACACATGCATGCACACACAGAGAGCATTGTGGAGGATAAGAGTGTAGATTGGGATAATTCTGGACTCTCCCATTACAGGTACATGTCCATATCCAATAAAAATGTAAACAAAAACAAACATACAATTGTACTAAAACCACTATAATAGACTCAAACACTAAACATAATCACAGCAGGTCAGTTGGTGAATACAGTGGTGCCTCACAAGACGTGACTAATCCGTTACGGAAGAACGCTCTTAGCGCGAAATGCTCGTAAAGCAAAATGAGGTTTCCCATTGAAAACAATAGAAAATCGGACGGTCAGTTCCACACCCCCAAAAATATTCACAAAAAAATCATTTTCAATGGAATTTGATGTAGAAATGATTATCCCTAACATATGAAACAAGTAACCATGATTAACACACGATATAGAGCAGAAATAGAGCAAACTAACCAGCGCTTAAAGATCTGCTTCCAGGCAGGCTCTGGACATCGGCTGCTGCTAGGCCGGCTGCTCTCTGACGCCCCCTGCTGGCTCGGAGGATCCATCGTTGCCACCACTGGAGGCAAAAGGGCCTTTTCCCTTTTCCCTCAGCAACGTCTTTCCAGGGGTCTTTCCTGGGCGGTTTGGAAATGTTTCTTGTCTTAACCTGCCTCCATGCTATGAGGGGAGAAGAGATGGACAGCAGGTGACGGGCTGGATGGTGCCGAGTGACAAGGGTTTGTGTGTATTTGTGTGCGCGCGCATGTGTGCATGTGCTTTGAGAACAGTGCCAGCTGGTGTGAGGGAGATGAGAGGGAGAGAGGAAGGGGAGGGGACTGCTTGGAGAGAGAATCCGGAGCCCAAATCTCAGGAGTTCCTTCTCTTGAATGCCTTTCACTTATTTACGCTGTTTACACAGCAAGAGAGGAGAACCGTCAGCTCCGTTGTGAGATTTCCCATGTGAGCTCATGGCATGGTGCTCATCTTGTGAGTTGCCACTCATCAGCTGAAATAAATTTTATTTAAAATTTTTGCTCGTTTTGCAAAAACCTTGCGCACCGAGGTGCTCGCAATCTGAGGTTTCACTGTACCGAGTTAGAAAGAGCCATATCTCTTTGAAATCCATGTTTTATATTTTCTATTGAAAATATAAAAACTAATCTTACTGCCACTAGACTAATTGTCCTTTGGGATTAAGAATATTCAGATGAAGTTTCATAGCCCATAATTCAAGTAATTGATATAATTGAGACATTTTGTTCCTATTAACGCTAATATTGCAGTCCATGAATAATTTTATTGATATGTACTCTATTGAAGTACATGGCTTAATGCACTAATTCATCTTCCCACAGGTTATCTGTATTAGGACTATGCAGTGCTTCAGATTCAGTTTAGAAAAAGTATTTCAGAATGTAATTACAAGTGTACATCTGTTTCTATTCACTAAAGTAGTAAATTGGCTTTGCAGCTATGCATTTTGAAGTATCTCTTTCAAATCATATTTGGATCATTACTTAGCCCAGTATAATAAAGCATTGTATTTATTTATTTAAAACTTATCATATTTTAAGATCGTTCTCCAGAATGACATACAGAAGTGTGAATTCATTGTAATCATTTTATTCTTACATAAACTTCAGTATCATAGAATAATGCTTGTATACATTCCTGTAAAATAATCCACAATCCAAACTCTTTGGTCCTGAATTTGATCTAAGCTCTCCAGATGTTGAATTTTTGGTTCCCATTAATCCTAATAACAACTGTATTCAGTAACATATGAAGCACCACAGAGTTTTCATCTCTTTCAAAATCAACAGCGTCCCATTTTATTCCATGGTGGAATTCCACAGAATCTCCTTTGCTTGCTTATACTGTAGCATTTGATACACATTTTGAAGTTTCAGTACCCGCTATGAGCCAAAGGATCAAGGCAGACGAGTGTTGTAAACTAGCAAAATGAGACACTTTGTTTCCCTTTAGTTGTGAGTTTTGAGCAATATTCTTACTTTGTGATCTTCATGAATGAACAAAATATTTTATCTAACTTCAGAATGCATTGACTGAATAGGAAACTATTGCATCCCATTCTGTTTTAACTCTGCATTGTTTCTAGCTTGTTAGATTTTTTTTTGTCACAATAAAACATTGAGGTTACATATTGAACCACACTAAGATTTTTTTAAACAAAGTTTAATGAACAAACCAAAATAAGTTGGTTTTACTCAATATACAAGCCAAAGCAAAATAACTATGTAATAGCTTAAACTGTGAACCAAACCTATTGTTCTTTAGCATGTTTTATATTTAAAATTACTTGAAATGAACTCTCTGTGCATGTCTGATTTCCTTGCAACTGTTGCTTATTGTCTGATATCCATTTTTACAGTCTAAACATTCTATACTAACCATAACTATCAAAACGTGTAAGTAGTATAAATCTGTCTTGATTACAGTCGCTGGGAGTTTGAGGAACTGTTCTTTGAAGAAAGTGCTGAAAATGCTGTTGAAATAGTTCCAGCCTCTTATGTCAATTTTTACTTTTCAAGCTTTACAAAGGAAAGGAGTGCAATTAATTACAGCCATTAGGGCTAAAAATGTAAATATGCTGAAATATGATCAAGACTTGCCCTGTTTCTTTCAGATTTGTGGAACTGATTTATTACATTATACAGTGGGGCAAAAAAGTATTCAGTCAGCCACCAATTGTGCAAGTTCTCCCACTTAAAAAGATGAGAGAGG
>JANHZU010003256.1:73593-83806 GCA_032468055.1 Acrochordus granulatus
GCCCGTTCTAGCGGAGCTGATATTTTTTTCTCTTGCTGGCCTGAAAAGCAAATAAGCCTGTTCAAAAGCAAATAACCGGATTTGATAAAGTACACACACTGTTTTTCTATCACCCCATTAGTTAGGGATTTGAATTATACTTCTTATAAGGTTTCAAATGAGTGAACAAATCTGGGTTTTTCCTTAAATAGGACATACTCTTCTCCTACTTTGGGAATACATTTCCCCCATTCCACCCCCTGTCCTCTCTCTAGAGCAGAGTCAGCATTTGGCATCTCCCAGTAAATAGGTTCTGAAAGGTAATTTTCATTTGTATTGACTGAACAATTGAACAGTGCATTGGATTTCTGGAAAACTAATAGGCAAACTGGGTTTTGAGATAATAAGTCAGCCTCAGCTCTGGTTTTACCAGCTACTGCATCCACATAGCTCATCTTGTAGGTGTTTTATGGTATCCTTCAGTTAAAGCCAATGAGAAAAGGTGTTATGAAGTGCATTTTTTTTAACCATAACAGCAATGCATTTCCTTACAAGCTCATGAGAAAGCACACCAAGTGCAGGTGTTGGGTGTTTTTGCAGCTGTGACATTTGCTGTGCCAGGACGTGCCTAAATTAGGAACAAACTGTGCAATTTATAATAAAGTCCTCACTTTCTATTGTCTCAAGATCCAGTTGGAAAGATAATTGTTTGCTGGCATTGATAGAGTAGCTGTTATTTCTTTTATTCCCTTTCCTAGCAAAATCCCAGTCAATTCCTATGGGGAATTTTAGTCCTGAATGCATTTAATTGATGGAGGTATTGAGAAGAAACTTGGCAAGAAGACACAAGGGGTTCCCCTTCATATTATATCAATAATTTTTTTCTCTAGTAATGGCTATAAACACATACTGCGTGTTAGAGAATGATGCACTCAGTTTAAAACTAGTAATAAGGTAATATTCATAACTTGGAAAATATTTATTATATATTATCTGTCAATCATCCAACTATCTCTTGTCTTTGTTTCTACCTCATATTTTGACATCACCTGTTTTTTTACCAACATGCAACTGATAGAAGATGGTGTAGTATCCTTTCCTGAAATCTGAATGCATCTCATGTGATAGTTCATTACTTGGCTGAAGAAAACCAAACACAAAAGAAAAAATGCTGTGTATTTGACAAACAGGTCCTTGAAAATGTGAGAGAAATCTTTAATTTCTCTGTTGACCTGTAATGATATGTGGGAATGACCTTGGGAGATAGGAGGAAGAGCCATTCTAGACAATGGTCTGATAAATAAAATTTGAATCTGAAAGAGGAGAAGTGATGAAAACATCTCAAAAAGGATCCTCCCTTTTTGAGATGTCTCCCTAAATTGGGGAGAGTAAAAATAAAGGAAGGGAACAATGCTTTCAGGGAGCGCAGTTTTGAATAAAAAAACTGAATGATTAAGATGCAGGGCTTGTTGGCCGGAGGGTTGATGGCTTGTGTTTAAGACCTTAGTGCCACAACCTAATGGGATAAACTCCTGTTACTTGCTCCAGCTCCTGGCCACCTAGATATTCTAAAGCATACAGAAATGCAAGTCAATAAATAGGTACCACCTTTGGTGGGAAAAGTAACAGCATTCCTTGCGCCTTGGTGTACAGTCATGCCAGCCACATGACCATGGAAGTGTCTTCAGACGACTCTGGCTTTTTGGCTATGAAACAGAGATGAGGACCTCCCCGTAGAGCTGGCCAGAACTGGCAAGGGAAATCTTTACCTTTACAGTGCTTTCAGATTTGCAAAATTCTATTAATGTAACTTTACAATAAAGATAGAGCCAATACTCCTCGTTGTGCTTCCTGCAAGGCTAACATGATTCTAATGCCAAAGTAGATTCATACCGAGTTTGACTATCCTCTTCATAGTCATATATTTTCCTTCAGAAAGCCTCTTCCATAAATAATAGCGATCTCGTTTTGCTTCAGAAACTAGAAGCCAGCCACTTAATCAAATCCAGTAGAATTTCATAGAAAGGGACAGTTGACCTTTGCCTTGGAGAAAACCCATAGTTTGCAAGTGTGCAGAAGTGTTCAAGAAAAGAACACTAAACTAATGTTATGGGTTCATTCTAAAAATAGTGTCATCAGAAGTTGTGAAATGTTGACTGAGTCTTAGGGGAGGAATGGAAAAGTAGTGTGAAAGGATGGAATGGAAGACATATAAAAAAAGACATGAAGGGCTTCTCTTTTTTTGAAGCTTCACTACATGTTCTCAGGGCTCTTGCATTTTGTTGCAGGTCTCACTCAACAGAAATCAAAATGTCAGAAAGAAACATTTTAGGCAATCTCTTTTCCTGAATTTTTTATGTATTGTACGGTGATTTTAGGAGAGACAGGTATACTTCTTGTAGAAACTGAATTGATACCCTCGTATTTCCAGTCTTATACAAAAAACGTAGCATTAAGCCTTGATGCCACTCACTTTGTAACATCTGCCTACAAACTTCCACCCCCCCAGTTTAAAGGGAAGTCAGTTTGATGTAGCGATAAAGGCTTCAAGTTAGAAACCAGGAAGATTATGAGTTCTATTCCCATCTTACGCATGAAGCCTACTGAGTGACTTTGGGACAGTCCTTCTCTCTCAGCCCAAGTCAACACTGACTAAAGGCGCACACATATATATGCACACCTGCCTAAAATTGTTTGGTGCAGCAATTAGTTACACATTCTTGATGTTTGCACAAATTTCATTACCCTACTAGAGAACACAATCAGCAATGTTGATGTCACCTAACAACCAAACTCAGGCAGCATCAAGAACTCCATAGCTCAGTCTTGACCTACATAGATTCCCTTCTATTGGCATTGCAAATGTATCAAGTAAAATTAATTTCCTCCATTTTCTGCTGTGGAATTCTGCTTTCATTCTGATATAGCAGTCTTTTTGTTCAATCACTAAGTCATGTCCGGCTCTGCATAATCCCATGGACCACAGCATGCAGGTCTCCCTATCCTCCACTGTCTCCTGGAGTTTGCCAAAACCCACACCCCCTGCCTTGATGATGTTAAATCCATCTCATCTTCTGTTGTCCCCTTCTCCTTTTCCATCCATCTTTCCCAGCATCAGGGTATTCTCCAATGAGTCCTCTCTTCACATTAGATGGCCAAAGTATTTGAGCATCAGCTTCAGTATCCTTCCAATGAATGATCAGGGTTGATTCCCTTTAGGACTGACTAGTTTGATTTCCTTGCAATCCAAGGGACCCTCAGTAGTCTTCTCCAACACCACAATTTGAAAACACCAGTTCTTCAGTGCTCTCACAGCCATACATTAATACGGGGTAAACCATGGCTTTGACTACATATGATCTTAGAAATGTCAAAAAAATCCACATGGCAGTCACAAATGGAAGATCAAAATCCCAGACCAGTCTCCTGAATTATAGCTTTTGAAATAAATAACTTCTGTATACTAGGTCCTATGTCATATCAAAAGAGTTAAATCTTCAGTCTTTGTTTTCCACATGATTAAGTGTTTTGATTAAATTAGGACTAATACTGCAAACCTTTCTGTTACTAATGGAAGTTGAGCCTCTCAGTACCCTTGTGTGTAATATTTTCCTTGCCAGCCTAGAAACACCTGAAGGCCAATTAATTCTCACTTGCAAATGAGACTTGTGCTGTTTACTGAAAACAAGCCCTTTACAATGGTAATTGAATTTAATAAAATAAATGCACATTTCTACAAACAGTTGTTTTTAAAATAATTTTGCAATAGCCCAGATAAAGTCCCTCACTTAAGCTATTTGGCATTCAGGGCGTATAAATGGAGTATAATGAAAGTAGCAATACATTAATTTTCCCAAATCAAAAAAGAACGTGTTGTTTTTTATGTTAATACAGCTTCAGCCACTTCATGCATAATATTTCAGCTCTGATTTTATTAAATTTAGCCATAACACTTTGGTATGGTAAAATTAATGTCACCTTGACTGCCAGTTATTAAAACAAAAGTCAAGGCATTTTAATTTGAAACAGTTTCTGGTTTTTTTTATGCTTTCCTTTCAACTCGTTACTGGGAACCTTCCAAATTTGCTTTCGAATAATTGGCTATCAAAATATTTTAAAATTATTTCTGCTGTACTTACTTAACAGAATGTTAACATTCTACTATAGTTTCATCATGGTAAGGTACTGATGATCTTAAAATGATGAAACACATATTCTGAAATTCAGTTTATTCGGTTAAAAACAATAATGCCCAATTATTTTCTCCCAGATCTCTTTTGTTCTGCCAAAATTATTACTTTTGCATATTATTTTCAAATGCTGTCTTTATTACATTTTTAAAATTATGTTTAATTCATTTTGTATATCACAAAATCCAAATTTCCAAATGCATCCTAAAATAATCTTGATTTTCAGTTTTGATTCAAATCCTTGGTGGAAGGTTTGTTTGTTTGTTCTGGAAGACTTGAGAGTCTAGTAAATCTGATATATTTAAAACAAAAGCTATACCTGAGATACCCACTACATAACATAGGACTAATATTTAGTCTGAATTACTGCTTGAGAATCATGATGGTATAAAACTGGCTTGTAAAGTAAAGGAGATAAAAATATTCTCAAAGAAAATTATGATAAGTCATGGTTTCAAGTGGCAATATTGCACATGCATTTTTATAAAAATTAAGTCAGGTTCCAGAAAGTTTCATTCCAGAAATGAAAGTTCTCCATTTATGGAGAATTGACTTTGGGACAAACTATACTAAGGTGGGGAGAAGATTTATCCAAGGAACAGATCTGGAGACATTAAGAGATAAACCACATTTACACGTCCTTCAAAGGAGACAATAAAAAAGTTAAGAAGGAAACAACAAGACTAGAACACATCCTCTGGAACCAGTACCCAGGTAAGCAGGGATTAATACCAGACAAACAATCAAGCAGAAAACAATACTCTAATCAAGGAACTACCAAGGAGAAAACCACAATCTCATCCACAAAGGCAATATAAGCTATTGTACATAAACATGGAGCAAACAAGCATGATGATTTTACCTAGTTGGGCAATGAAACATCTGCAAGCTCAGAAAGCACCAAAGACTTCAGAGATCCTTCTTTAGCACTCTCTAGTGAGTAGGGCTTGATTGGGGCTTAGTTTTAGGGATTGTTAACCATCATTCACCCTTCTCAGTGTGGGAAGGGTACAATTGACTAAGACACAGAGATCCTTAAAGATTGAAGTGGCTGCAAAAAAACCCTCAGTGGTTCTGCACTTTCTCTCAGCATTACTGCTGTGCTTTTAACTCAGGGGCTTAACTTGGCATGACTGCCTATCCCCACTTGAAGAACATGAAGCTGCATAAACAAACCTGTGGGCCAGAGATTCCTCGGTCCTGTCACAGCTGAGGAACTGACTGTGGCATTGGACTTAGGCATGGAAGCCAACTGGAGGGTTGGGAGTCAGTCACCCTATCTCAAGCCAGACCATTTACTGGATTGCTGATGTGGGAAAATAGGAGGAGGCAGCATTTTGTACATCACTTTGCATTGCATAAAATATAGAATATAACCCTAATAATTAAATAATACTAACTACAAGGAATGTAAGGAAGATGATTAATGCATTTAATGTAGCTAAAGTATTAACAAATATGTATAGCTATAGGAGTAACACTGGTATTTATTTTTGATTCATTGATTCATCATATTGCTAAACAGGTATGCTGTTATCATTATACAATAAATTGGTTTTCCTGAATCGCACTTAGAATGAGAAATAAATTCTAAAGGGTAAAACATTTGTTCTTGTTTTTAAGCAAAATTAATTTCTTTTCCCATTATTTTTCATTTTCATTTCATTTTTCAGTAACTTCAAAAATAAAATGGGCAGACTAACAGTAATGTAAATAAGTAAATAAATTTGTACATATGATTTGGACCAATCAATAAAATAGCAATTAAGAATTAATACAAGTTATATTTCTGAAAACAATAGTTTCACCACTTAATCCACTGGATTATAACTTTTTCCATTGACCAGAAGGCCCTTAAGTATGTCACACACAATTCTTTCACAATAATAGTTCAAAATTCTGTGGAACGCTTATCTAAGACCTCAGAAGATCCTGTCTAAGACTTCCTGGTAATTGGCTAATTTATAGTTTGATATATTTAAAGTAAACTCATTGAGAGTATTGGAAGCATTAAGATATATTATGAAATCTAAATTCATATCCTCGTGTAGAATTCTAAGCTTAATTACACCGATGCCAAAGCTTCATAACCGTTTATATGTACATGTACACATACTACTTCAGTTTGCTCCTTTAAATGAATAGAAATTAAAATGCATGATCTTTGATGCTCTCTGAGCTTGGTTGTTTTCTTGCAGATGTTTCATTACCAAAACTAGGTAACTGTTATAATGTTACCTAGTTTTGATAATGAAACATCTGCAAGAAAACAGCCAAGCTCAGAGAGCGCTGAAGATCCCACAGTTGCATCCTGAGCTACAAATATTCTCTTCTATAGAACTTAAAATGCATGGTGGTGCTGTGACAAACATTAATCTGTCAAGAAGAAAGCAATATCAGGAGGACATGGCAGAAAAAAAGATGTTGGCAGCCCATATTTCCTCTGTGGTTAAATGAAAATGGGGGGAAATTCTTGACTTGAATTATAACATAATTTGGACTATTGAAATACGCTCTACATGGGGCTATCCTTGAAGAGCATTCAGAAGCTACAGCTGGCACAGAATGCCACTGTGCAGACGGTTCTTGGGGCTCCTAGAATGGCCCTTGTAACACCTCTATTCCGCAAGCTGTCCTGGCCACCAGTTTGCTTCTGGGTGCAATTCAAGATGTTGGTTGTCACCTTTAAAGCCCAGAGTTTCTTAGGTCCTGGCTACCTAAGGAAACATCTCACCCCTGTGGGGATTGCCTGCCCCATCAGGACTGGCAGAGAAAGCATGCTGCAGTGTCAGTCAAGGAATTTGGACTGGCAAGATCTGGGAGAAGAGCCTTCTCCACTGTGGCCGCAGTCCTGTGGAACATCCCACTGGATCAGCTCCCACCCTCTTAGCCTTCTGGAAGGAACCGAAGACCTTGTTCCCCAGCTGGCTTGGGACCCAAATGGGGTATGTCAACTTGGAGGTGGCTGGTGGATTGAGTCACACCTTCCCACACAGATACCCTGTCCTTCCCATAGGTCAGGAATGTCAGGAATTTTTATGATTGGCTTTCATCTCTTATTATTTATGTTTTTCATGTTTTATTGTGAGTCGCCGAGAGTTGTCTTTAAATTTGGCAGCATATAAATTGAATAAATGAATATGTCCCTATAGCTACTGGCAGAGAAGTAAGAAAACCTACCTTAAAATGCTGTGCAGTAGACAGAAACCGAGTTCTCTATAAGAAATATTTCTAAATGAAATAGTTAAGAGAAAGATCAAGAATAAAGTAGAAACCAGAATAGCTGGCAGTTGAGATTTCATTGTAAGAATTTCACTTTTGGAGTGAGACTCTGTTGCTGCAGATTTTAGTTTCCTCTTGCATCGTTCAGATTCAGATACTTTATTGGCCAAGCATGGTTAGACACGCAAGGAATTTGACTCCGGTACAGCAGCTCTCAGTATACTTGCAAGACAACAGTAAAAGAAATGATAACATAATCAAATAAATGAAATTATGTGATTCATCAGATTTGTGGTAAAGATTATAAGCGTTGTTGCGAAATCGCAAAAAAACACAAACTTTCTTAAAGAGGCAACTGGACTTTTATTATTAGATGTAATCGGAAAACGTTTTGCCTCCTATCCAGGAGACTTTATCAATTTCGTGTGAAAAAAGGATTATAAGTGTTCTTCAGTTTCATGCTGAGCTTCTATAGGAAATTGACAAGATAACTTTTAAAATATTTTTCAGTAAATAATAAGCAATTAATAACCTTCCAAGGTCACACATACCAGTTGGGATGGTGGTTTGTTATGGTGGTTTTATTTTCCGGCTCCCATTTTAACCTGGTCAATGATGAAAAGAGAAATGTGAAAGGACCAAAAAAAGGTCACAGCTTATTCTATTCTGGTCCCAGATTTCACAAGTTTCCTCGGAAGTTCTTCATGACATTGACTGTCACGCTTACAGCAAAACAGATTTTCATTCTTTAACCCCAATCTCTCAGGTTTTGCTTTGAGTTTTTTGGGTTTTTCCCTTGCCTGTTTTGTATTCCTGTCTTAACTCAGGAACTGTCTGTTCCTTAGCAGGCTGACCCACAGCAGCTGTTGTTTTGTGCCACCTAAGACAGATTTTTAAACCTCACAGTAGGACAGCCACCTGTGATCTGGCCCATAAACTTTGGTTCTCCGTTGGTACATTCAAACCACGGTCATTTTTTGAAGTATTTGGAGCAGACTACCTTGATTTACTTGCAAGAACAAACAGCCCTCTCCTCATTGTACTTCAGGTCCTACTTACTTGTTTTCTCCTGCACTGGATTTGTGATTCACTCAATCTAAAATGGAACAATTGTATTTTAAAAAATTGTATTCAGTTTTATTATTATTACATTCCTTTAACTATCCTTCATAGTTTAACTATCCTTTAACTATCCTTCATATCCTTTTTTGTTTATATCCGCAGAAAACCCCATGGAAGGAGGTTAGGCAATGAAATAACAACTAATCCAAAGCTTATCCACTGAGTGTTGTGGTGTTACACTCTGTGCCATGTAATCAAAACTATGGTTTTCCCAGTCGTAATGTATGGCTGTGAGAGTTGGACCACAAGGAAGGCTGAGCGCCAAAGAATTGATGCCTTTGAATTGTGGTGCTGGAGAAGACTCTTGAGAGTCCCTTGGACTGCAAAGTGATCAAACCAGTCAATCCTAAGGGAAATCAACCCTGTCTCCAATGAGTTCTCACTTTGCATTAGGTGGCCAAAGTACTTGAGCTTCAGCTTCAGTATCTGCCCTTCCAATGAACAGTCAGTGTTGATTTCCTGAAGGATTGACTGGTTTGATTGCAATCTCCAGCAGCACAATTCAAAAGCATCAATTCTTGGGTGCTCCTTATGGTCCAGCTTTCACAGCCATACATTACTACTGGGAAAACCATAGCTTTGAGTATACAGACCTTTGTCGGCAAGTTGATGTTTCTGTTTTTTAATATGCTGTCTAGGTTTGCCCTAGCTTTCCTCCCAAGGAGCAAGCAATCCACAAAATTAAAGGCTTCAGCATAGTCAATCAAGCAGAAGTAGATGTTTTTCTGGCATTCCCTTCTTTTCTCCATGATCCAGTAAATGTTGGCAATTTGATCTCCAGTTCCTTTGTCTCTTCAAAACCAGCTTGTATTTATGATAGTTCTCAGTTCAGATACTGTTGAAGCCTAGCTTGTAGTATTTTGAGCATCATGTTGTTAGTGTGTGAAATGAGTGCAATTGTTCAGTAGTTTGAACATTCTTGAACATTGCCCTTCTTTGGGATTGGAACATAAAGTGATATTTCCAATCCTATGGCCGTTGTTGAGTTTTCCAAATTAGCTGGCATATTAAGTGCAGCACTTTCACAGCATCATTGTTCAGGATTTTAAATAGTTCAGCTGGAGTACGGTCACCTCTGCTAGCTTTGTTGTTAGTAATGTTTCCTAAGGCCCACTTGACTTTGCACTCCAGGATGGCCAGGTCTAGTTCAGCAACCACAACTGGTTAATACTGAGCCACAGTCAGCTCCAGGTCTTGTTTTTACCAACCGTATATTTATTTATTTATTTAATTTATATGCTGCCAAAATCTGGAGACTCTCGGTGGCTAACAATGACAATTTTAAAAACAAAATTAAAAACATTTTAAAAACAAATAAAATAAAATAAAAACATGAAAATAAAAATTAAAAACCCGGGAAGCTAGCAAGGTGGGCTAAAAAAATTTTGTATATAAAAAGGGGGATGAGGATGGCTCGGAATCCATTAGCCACCTCCACGATGATAATGAACCCTCCCCCCAGAGCCCAGGCCATCTCACAGAGCCAGGTCTTAAGCCCCTTCCAGAAGGTCACAAGGGAGGGGCCAGCCCTCAGCTCAAGGGGCAAGATAGTCCCTAGGGCAAGAGCCACAGCAGAGAAGGCTCTTCTCCTAGATCCCACCAGCCAAAATTCCTTAGATGTCAGGAACTGGAGAAGGACTCCTCTGCTGATTCTGGTGGGCTGGGAACTCCCCATCGGGGTGACATGGTTCCTCAGATAG